>CAWUFW010011448.1:0-217500 GCA_963921515.1 Calotriton arnoldi
TATCAGCATACGGAATGAGTGCTTTGCAGAGGGCATTATAGACATTCGTAAGGGGCCCAACTTGATCCACAGTAGCAGACCATTTAACTGATCTCCGGTTGTTACTTACTGACAATTGCGTGTACTTGGTTCCCGGGTAGATTGGGTGGATTAAGTAGGTGGTGATCAGCATCCAGGACAAGGAAAGACATAGTGGAAAGTGGTTGCTCTCTCCTCTACTATCTACCCTAAAGTCCAGTATGTGACCCCAGTGTGCTATGGTAATCATCACATAATCTATTCTTGATTTGGATTTTCTCCTAGCAAAGGTGTTAGTGCATTCGATATCTGAGGGGAATTGACAATTTCAAGCTCTACTACCTCTTTCTATGGTGAAATGGACTAGTTGCATTGCTGCAATGGAGCACCGTACCCTGACGTTTGTGGCCTGGCCAATTATTTGTCCTCAAAAATAGATTCAATCGCTAACAATGGTTCGTAAGAGCAATTAAAATCTCCCCCCACAAGAACAGCTCCATTCGGTTCGATAGATTCAAGGACTTCTTCTAACCGGTGGATAACTGGTGATTCCTTCGAGAGCTGCCTCGGTCTTACATACACATTAAAAAGATATAGCTGTGCTGCATTTTGGAGTTTCAATTTTAATCCTAGGATGTCTGGGGAGGCAGTACTCAAGACTTCTATGGTGACATTTAAGTTGATTTGTACTCATATCGTCAACCCGCCCGAAGGTCTCCATTTTTTTTTAGGGTAGAGCCTCTATGCTGAATGTCCTGTAACCTAGTTTAGGTGGTGGCTCTCTTAGCCAGGTTTCCTGAAAAAGGCAGAGGTCAAAATTGCCGATGTATTCCTGCCAATCTGGCGCTAAGAATTTTTGATTGAGCCCGGCTTTGTTCCAGGATACCACTTTCAGATTTTCTGGGGATAAGTCGACGATCGAGTTTGGAACACATTTAAATGTAGTTCCGCTGTCAGTCCTGCCAATTGAAAAGGTATTAGATACCTGGATGTCATGCGCATAGGTGTCATATATGTACGGATATCCGGATATTAGTGGGGTACACGCAGCATCCACGTTGGTAAATGTATATTTGGCACTTAAATTCGCTCTGTCCCACTCTGTCAGTCAGTCTACTAGGTCTAAGTTGTTAGTTTCCTTTGGGGCGTGTAGAAGACTATTGCCCTTATCTATAGTGGTTTTGTTCTGTCTAAAGCTAATTCTGGACTCAAAAAGTGAGTGGGTTTGCAGATAAATTTTGAATGGAAGGTTAACCTTATGTCATTCAAGTTCCCCGATTCTTGGTTGAGGCGTTCGACTTTTGTTATATCAGATCTTACAACTGATAAACATTGGCGCCTACTTCTAATCCAATGTATCACCCTGCTTTAATGTGGGCACATTTATTACATAGACATTGTAGGTATTCATACTGCCCTGATTTAAATGTTGAGGTGGGTGGGAAGGTTTTGAGGGCTGTGGATTACCTTTACCCCCCTGGACTGCTCTAGGGTTTTGCCATAGTCCTTTGGGTCTTACGGAGTTGGACCTGTTTGGGAAATGGCTGTCCGGGGGCATTGCAAAAAGTCCCTCGTGTCTAATTGGAGGAGGCATACTAGGCCTTGGGCCTAAGTGATGTAGGTGGTTACCATATCCTGGCGTGGGTAAAAAATTATTTGAGTTGACAGGATAGTCAGCGTTGCTTCCACGGGCATTTAAAGAGAGAGGGTGAGGCAGGCTAGATGGACGCCTGTCCCGGGGGCTGCCAAACTGGGTGGGGTTTGTTTTCTCTGTAAGATTTTTTATATTACTTTGTGCTCTGCCGACCTCACTCACGAGGTTGTTAATTCGAAGTGCTAAATTCCCAATTATCTTTTTCAAGGCCAAGACCTCATCTTGTAATAGATTTAGTTTTTGGCACAGTTATACACTGTGTTCAGCATCATCTATTCTGTCAGTCTGTACCCATAAGTCCTTGCTACTGTTTGATACCGGTTTATTGCATTGGGCCAGCTTAGTAGGTCTTAGAGAGTCTTGCTCTTGCAGTGTTGTTAATGGGGCGTATCTATTAGAGCAATCTACTGTTATAACCTCATTATTAGTGGCGTGATTAGGCTAGGTGATGGCATACCGGATGTAGGAGAGTTAATTCGGGAAGGATCACTCGTCACATGAGTTATTGGGGGAATTGGCTTCTGTAGGACTGCCTGGCCATAATTATGGTGAACAAATATACTGCGTGTAGGGGATTTTGCGCAATTGGGCTTATCCTGTTTGCTGTAGTGGGAGGAGATCTTTTTTGTGCCATTATTTGTTAACTACTTCCCATTAGCTAATATTGTCTCTACCTCCTCAATAAGATCATCAATTGCATGGTAGAACAATGGTACAACAAAATCACTGTCCCCACTTGTTCTAGGGCCCGGGCGCCAGAGCTGGGGAGGGAACGACAACAACGCCTCTACTTCCCGTGTGGCCCAACCAGTGTGTGGCCCAGGGAAACACACACCCCCAGAACACAGAGGACAATCGGGTCGGCAGAGGGTCAAAACGACAGATCAATCAACAATTTAGTCAACAGCCCCACAGCACATTTAAACAGCGAACACGTAGGAAGAGCTTCTCGCCAAGTCTCAACTCCTCACATACCCATAGCAATGGAGAAGGAGTTTATCAAAGTCTTATGTGGGTCCCAAATAACAATTAGTCACCTACTGGCAAACGTGGAGCTCGTAGTCACTGCAGGCGAGTAGCACCGAGGGGGTGGCCCTGTCCTGCCTCCTCCTGGCTCTAGCGGGTCTGCTCCTGGCAATGCAGGGGGAGAGGCAGCGCATGGAGCACATTAGTATCACTTCCCTCTCATTTGCAGCGATGGCTGAAATCACGAGTTGCGCTCTAGGGCTTGCAGACCCACCAGGGTGTCCAAAGGATGAGGTGAGCTCCCCCAGCAGGTCAGTGCATCCGGGAATCAAACGTTAGAGGGGGGCCCAGCCCAGCCTCCTCTGGGCTCCTCCGGGCGTGGGCGGGTCCACCCTTGGACCGGGCATGCATGCGCAGGTCCCACGCTGCGGGAGAGCTGCGTAGTAGTTGGAGGCGAGCGGGGCTCCACCCCCTCGCTGGTTGCACAGATGTCGGGTGGGGGACCGAGTCCCACCCCAGCAAGTGCTTCTGACAATGGCTGTGGGGACCTAGGAAATGCTGTGATAGTCTCCCGCGCTGCGGGAGAGCTGCACGGTACTTGGAGGTGAGCGTGGCTCCTCCCCCTCGCTGGTTGCCCAGATGTTGGCTGGGGGAACAAGTCCTATCCCAGCAAGTGCCTCTGACAATGACCGTGGGGGCCCAGGTAATGCCGTGATAGTCTCCCGTTTGACTTTTCTTGTCTTAACCATTTGGTGCCTGTAGCCTGTTTCCTGGTCAGCTAATTAGGTGTAGTCGGCAGTTGGCCTTTGTGTGTTCCTCCCAGACAGCCATACAATAGAGGGACTGGGTATTGGCAGGATGGGCCACCAAAGCAAGATGGTGAAAGAGCTGTGCACAGTCCCCACTTGCACTTCAAAGACATTGCCTTAGCACACACAGAGCCTGTTACACTAGCTTTTGTGCATCCAGACACTCTGGGATCAAGGCAGAGAGAAAGGAAATTCCAAACACTTATGTGGGGAGAAAACACCAGAAGCTTCTCCCACTACAAAGCTGGCATCAGGTATAAAATTAGTACCCTCAGTCCCACTCTTCAGTACACTCCTGGACCTGTGAATACTTCAGAAGAAGGATGCCCAGCTGTCTGAGGACTGCCCTGGATCCTGATGCCTGCCATGCTGTCTGAGAAGGAAGACTGGACCAGCTTCCTTCATACCAGGCTACCTGAAGTGACTCCAATGTTCAGTTGAATGTCCTCCTGTTCCAAGCTACATGGACATAACACTCTCCAGAGGCCTCCCTGCAACTTCCCAGGTAACTTGCTGCACTGGAACTGCAATAGGTTCTGCCTGAGCCCTGCTGGCCTCTGCTGGCCTCTGCTGGAGTGAGGACCTGTTCCCCAAACATTGCCTACCAGGTGTTGGACCCTTGGTTTTGCATCAGTGGACCTCCTCCTGGAAGAAAAGTAGAAATCCTGAGGTTTTGGGCTCTTCGCAACCACAAACAGACCCGTTTTGTGCCAAGATCTTGCTGCCTGCTATGATTGCCAACATGACGCTCCAGTGAACCCGACGCATTGCTTTACAACTACCACCAGCGACAACTGGTAATTTGAGATCAACAGTCCGCAGTGACTGCCAGCACGAAGTTCCAGCAAAGACTGTCCTTGGCGACTGACCAGATCTTTCAATAACGCAATGACTGTCCGTGACACCCGGTCTGCGCTTCATGCTACAGCAACAACTGTCTGCAATGCTCTCCCTGCTCCTCATGGCCTCCTCCACCATGAACTGGACCCTTTGCACCTTACTTTGAGAAGGTAACTTTTTCAGTACACTAACCTGGTCCCTGTATCTGGCCTGCGCTCCCTCGCAGTCGGCCTGAACTTCTGACTTTTTCCTGGTCAAGCACGACCAGCTAGAGTAGCACTTTGTTTTTTTTAGCCGTTATCATCACTTAAATATTTGAAATTGCATATCTCTGGTTCTACTGATTGGAAGTTTGTTGTTTTGATGTCAAATAGTTTAGTAAATTACACCCTATGTTTCTAAATTGGTGTGGGGTTTTCTTGTGTTGTGTTTTCACTTTATTACTGTTTGAGTGCTACATCAATACTTTACACATTGCCTCTAAGTTAAGTCTGACTTTAAATTTCTATATGTCCGACTTTTAAAAACCTTGCACCCTGCTCTGTGGCCTGCAAGACCTACATAGAGTTGATTTATTAATAATTAAAAGGAAGGTTTCTGCTGTCAAAAAGAATTATCATGACAGGCTGGGCTGTAAGTTAAAACTGAAGCATACAGGCTACAACGGTTAGCCTGGAGTCATGTTTGCCTGGTCACACTAGTAGATGGCACAGTAGGGCTGTAGTCCAGAGGTGACATTTAACTTCCCTGACATGAGTGTATGTTAAACGGTTCACAGCATGTGCACTGGGGCCTGGTTAGTAGTGTTCTAGTGCAGAGTAAAGCAAAACAGCAGCATAAGTCCACACCAAAATAGCGGTGACCATGCAAAAAAACGCACTCTCTCACAGACAGTTTTGGCATTTTTTTCAATATTTCAAGATAGAGGAGTTTGTCCTTTGAAATTCATGTGGGTCATAGAGGACCAACTTTAAACAAAGAATTCTTCTACTGTATCTTCCATGATATTCGAACACAACCTGACAAGGAGCACAAACAAAGAGTAAAATTATTCATGGAATGATTCAGATAAGGGAGTAAGCGCAAATAGTAGAACCATTTAAGATGCAAGTGCTTTGCAGACTGGATTTCATCTTTTTGGAACAACAGGCTGAGGCCACTGTGACCTTGATGTCATTAAATATGGCGCTCTACCCATAGGGTTATGGTGTTTTTGTTTCTCTTCCCTCTTCTTTTCCTCCCCCTGCTGTTCATGGAGATACTTCAGGCTGTATGCTGAAGTAGACTTTTTCTGAATGCAATGAGCTGCTTTGCTCAGAGTTTTTTTATTTTTTTAAATAATTTTTATTGAGAGAATGAACACAAAATTAGAACATTACATAAGAATTTTTGGCGCAAGAGTACTACATAGTAACATTAGCAAGTATTATAATGAAAAAGAAAGAAATATGTAAGAGAAGAAGAGAAATAAGGGTAAAGAGAAAATTCATTATCGTTTTAAAGGAGTGTGTTCCATTAGAGAAGATGTTATATTTGAATGATTTGACATATAAAAGAGATAGAGGAAAGAGAAGAAAAGAAAGAAAGAAGAAAGGAAAGAGGGAAAAGAAAGAAAGAAGAGGGGAGGATTAAAAGATTAGAGTAGAGATGGGTGTTATAAGAAAGATGAGTGTGAGGATAAAAAGGTGGTAAAAGGTAACCATAGTAAGCCAGACTTAGGGGCCGATTCCGATTCAGGCCGGAAATCTCCCCGACCGAGCCGGACCCGGTGAGATTTCCGACCGAATCGGACCCTAGCAGTCCGACCGAACGAGTACGATGCGCACGTATGCTATCGGACTCGATTCGGTCGGACTCCCATTGAAGTCAATGGGAGCCAGTCGTACGACGCGTACACGGGCTCCCATTGACTCAATGGGCACGACGCGAACAAGGGCACCCCCTACAGCGTGTTCGCGTCGATGCGGGTTGCACCATACATGCACGTGTAGGGGGACCCATGGGTCCCCCTGTGTGCGACTCGCACGCCTACGCTTCCAGGGGGTCCGACACGGACCCCCAAAGTGCGGCTCCGACAGCTCCTTGGAGCCGGGCTGCGCGAGTCGGTCGAGGTGTGCATCGTACTTACCCGGCCGGGGAACGTCTCCATTGCGAGGTGCGCGTCATCCCCGTGCGAGTCGGTCGGAGCGGTCGGGTCCTGCGAACGAGTCGGTCGGAGATTTCGCGAGCGCACGCATCGTACTTGCTCGCCCGGACGCACGTACGACTCGGTCGGGAAATAGGGCTCCGAATCGGATCCGGTTAAGCCGAATCCGATTCGGTGCCCTACCGGCCGAGATCGGAATCGGCCCCTTAATCTTGAAATAAATAGAAGAGTGGGAGACAGAAGCAATTCTATGTTCATCACAAATCAAATTCCACCATAACAAAAAAGATATCTTAGAATTATCTTTCCAACATACTAATATAACTTTAAAGGCAATAGCAATAAAGAGGTCAAATAAAATAGTTTTGGATGGAAGATGATCGAAATCCGTAGATATGGTACCTAAAAAGACATTGTGAATAGCAAATGGTACATCACAAGTAAAAATCAATAAACATTTCGACCATATAGCTTTCCAAAAGTCATAAACCTTGTGACAATAATAAAGTAAATGCATCAGCGAGCCTTCAGAAGAGAGACATGACCAACATAATGGAGAAATAGAATGGTCAATTTTGTGTAGAAATAGGGGAGTAATTACTACTCTGTTATAAATAAAATATAGGGATTGTGTAATACTAGCAGCTTTAGAGGTTTTGAAAAGCTTTTTCCTAATTTGGTCCCATTGATGAACAGAGAGTGATTGAGATAAGTCTTGTTCCCAAAGTAACTCGATAGGAGATTTACTCCGAGTGTTGGTAGGTGAGGATAAGGTTTTATATATAAAGGAAGCACTTGGAGTTGGGTCAAGGGGAGTTTGAAATAGGGGTGTAATAGGAGTAAAAGAAATAGGAGTAAGGTTGGAATTAAAGTTTTGCAGAAAAGTTTGGAGAACAGGAAATAGTGTATTATATTGGTGAATACAAGAGTCAGGAAGGTTACATTTCTCTTGTAATTGGAGAAAGGATAGAAGCGAATTCTTAACCATCAACTGATGTACATAAAATATACCCTTTTCCTTCCAGTGCTTGTAGTAGAAAGATTTGTGGCAGAATTTAATATGTTTGTTAAACCAAATGGAAGATGCTAAAAAGGATTGATAGGGATCAAAACCTTGGAAAAAAAGGGCATGTAGTGTTATATCCCGTATAGAGACCCTAATGTAGGCGCGTTCATACATGTCCTAGAATAGACGTATTCATATTTACCCTAATATGGTCTTATTCATACTTGCCCTATTATGGTCATAGCCGCATATGCCCTATTACGGTAATAACCATACATGCCCTATTATAGTCATGATTCCTTATATAGGCATGCTCTTTCACCTACATTGGTCCCATCCAGTACACAACGTGCTCTGAGGGCTGAACGTTATCTGCCTTGTGGTTTTGCAGGCACCAGGGTTTTCCCAAACACAGGCCCACACTGTACTCATAAATTATGCATGACTCTCTAAGAATATTCCAACTGCATAATATGTATGTACAGAGTTCACCCCTGACATCTTCCTAAAGCCTAATGGAGGACCAATACAAACCTTGCACAAAGATCAGTGTCTTCAGGGTATAAATACACCACATCTTGCCCCGGTAAGATAGAGGGAACCGAGACTTCCATGCTGACACACTGACCAGAGATGCTGAGGCTCCTGCATGCAGTCGCTCAAGCTGACAGTGGTCTGACACAACCCGGACGGAGTGTCCAACTCGAGACCAGGACGGGGTCCCACACTCTCTCTATTCAGGTATGGGGGCTCGACTAAATCCTAGGAGGATTCTTGGCTCTTAGCTTCTAAGACCTACACACATATGCTAGGTACACACAGGTACATCTAGGTAGGCATTGTAGGAGTATGCGCACTTGCATAATGCTTTTATATTCATGTATGTACTCATGATTATCGCAATATGGTAGAACTGTTCTATCCCTTCGCTTTTATCGTACTGCTGATAATATATCTCTGCTATTGTCTGCTGGTTTCTGCAGCACATATATTTTACACTAGAATAACAACTGTTCAATAAATACTTATTGAAACGCCCAACTGTTTATTCTGTGTAACTCTCTGAGACAAACCGAATAAGTGAGCACGAATGACTGAGCGAAAGGTAGTACATTGTTTCCACGATTCTGAGGAATTTGGGTTGTCATGTTCTAAAGTTGCCAGAAACTAATCTCTCTCCGATAAGAGGAGACACTAGTGGCACTGCGAGCTAGCTAATGCAAACCAGGCTAACATATACGGTGGGGGTGCTCGGAGCCAGTCTGCCATCCAGCCCGCAGTATATGTTATCCAAAAGCGCAGGTCCTGCAGGGGTACTATAGGAACTACACAACATGGCGCCGCCAACGTTGGTTGGGTACTTATATAACAGTAGAATCTGAGTAGTTCAGTCGTGCTATTCTCAGAGAACCTACTCACAAAACCCCAGAGACGTCTGGAGTGGGTGGGCACAAACTCCGCCGCAGCTGAGTAGTACTAGAATACTATTTATTGGCTGTTGGTTATTCAAGCTTGAAGGACATTTAGTTCCTACAATTGTGCATTTACACCTTATTTTATGAACTCTTTAACATCTCTTCTTCCAATTAAAAATGGTGGAAGAAACAGACGAAGCAAGGAGAGTTGACACAGCCCTCTTCGGAACAGAAGACCCTGAAGATGCAATACAAATTGCACCAAATTTCAGAAGGGCAGTCACCCTAAAACTTCTAGAACATGGCTTAAGATCCAGGGGTGGTACAGTAATTTTCGTGATTGAGGCACACAAATCTAATAAAACAGAGGTGTTCTATACGTGGGTTACATTCCAAGCAACAAATGCAATTACAAATGTGTTTCACTACTACCTAGAAGGTGAAACACCAGCAGACTATACTACCTTTGAGGAAGTAGAGGTCCAGCTCACTTACCAGGAGCATAATTACTGGTTTAAAGGCGCCCTACCCCACGTACAAGGAAGAGCAAGATTAGGCCCGCTCGGAGGAGCAGGAGCCACATGGCCCATATTAGCGGCATACACACCGCATCCTGACATTAATACAATGACACAGCCAGAATTACTTGTACAACACGGAGATTTAATTAAAATCTACAGAAACCTCACACAATTTGTGATGAGGACTTTAACAGTTCAACCTGCACCTGCTGGAGCACAAGATACTCCAGTCCAGAGTACAGTTAATAAAATTACTCCACAAACATTACACGCGGTAATGGGCAAAACACCAGTAAAACGCGAACAAATTCCATTCTGGATAGCTCAGAAAATAACTCAGCTTGAAGCAGTATTCCCAAATACTACAACCAGTGATAAACACAGAATTCTAACAATCTGCTTGCCCATGGGGATCACACCACAACTAGAGGATTGCACCTCTTGGGGTTCAGTCTTTGCTGCCATATATACCAAAACACATGGTATCCCGTCAATAGCAGTAGTACCTGACGTATTAAAACAAATACAAAATGAGTACGGAGCAGAACCTGCCCTTAACTTGGGGATGAAGTTGCTAAACAACTATGAACAGGTCTCAGCCATAATACTAGCTAACATTAAGGGGGAAGCAGCTTCAGTGGCGATCCGCCAACGCCTAAGGGAGTTCGGTCCAGAGGATCAACAACAGGAACTACCCAAAATAATTGAAACTTCATATGCAGAACTAGGCAGAGACAGTCTAGGTGGGAAAGCATTAAAACCACAACTAGTGGGCAGTCCTGAAAAGGACACTACAAAGCAGACACCTACTCCTTCTAAAAAGAAGTGGGATAATAAAAAACAACAAAAGTCTAAAGACACCAGATCTCAGTCCAGAGGTAGGTCTCCTCAACAGGAGCCCTCAGAAAAGAGGTATAACCTCAGGAATAGGGATAATATTAAAAAACCTGATAGGTATCAGGATACTGATACTCGTTCCTCTCGTTCCTTTCAGGGTTCATCACAAAACTCTGAGAGGGAAGGACGATCAAAGGAGCGTACAAAGTCCAGAGACACGCAACTCGCTGCGGACTACGCACCTAAAAAAGAGGATAAACAAAAATCAAAACCTCAGTTCAAAAAGAAGAAGGTAGCAGGTCTCAAGATCAGACATGCCCAGAATTCTGAGGACACAGCTTCTGAACGTGAAATGGGCTCTGACGATGCTAGACAGCGCGGCAGAAATAACGATTGCTCTCCAGAACCTGAAGGAATTTCTGGTGACAGCGGAATTGAGTGAGTATATCACGGTGGAAACACCTGATACTCGGGTAAGTGTCCCACATAAGTTACATGAGATAACACTCCGGATGGAGGGGGACAAGCCCAGAAAAGTTCAAGGTCTATTTTGGGAGAATTTGTCATCTGGGTATGACATCCTATTAGCAGAACAAGACTGGCCGCCAGCATTCGTCATGGAGTGCCCTAGGGGAGAAACTGTAATTTTTCCAGCATTTTCCGACCTCGTTCCCATTCACCTAAAACATGCATTTGCGCAGGAGTGGGCGGTTGCCCTTGCTCCAGCATTGTACAAAAATCATGCTGGTTGGGATGAGGATTCAACCCACCACATGATCCCGTTAAAAGTTTCCCCAAATGCCCAAAGACAATATCCTATAAAGCAGGAAGCTAAAAAACAAGTCAGGGAGATCCTAGATCAACTAGAATACCAGGGGGTGATAGAAAATTAACTTCACCTATGAACAATCCTTTATTCCCCGTAGCCAAACCTGACAACACATATCATCTTGTTTTAGATTACTGACATTTAAACACTTGCACAAAGACATTTGCAGTTCAAAATGCACACAGTGCCGCATTAATGAATAACAATGTGCGACAAAAATACAAAACAACACTTGATATCTCAAATGGATTTTTCTGCCAAAATATAGCGCCTGGAAGCAGGTATCTGACTGCATTCAGTGCGTTAGGGTCTCAACGGCAATTTCGTCGACTCCCCCAAGGGTATAAGAATAGCCCGGGGTTGTTTTCAGCAAGGGTAACAGAGTTACTCCAAAATATGGATGAAGAAGCATTGTCCTATGTGGATGATATTTATCTGACGGACGATGACTTACCAAGGCACTTGACCAGGGTGAGCACCATTATTATGGGATTCGCCTCTGAGGGCTACAAATTTAACTTTAAAAAATCAAAAATTGCCCACCTCAGTGTCCTGTTTTTAGGATACGAGTTGTCAAGTGAGGGAAAAAGCCTGGCAGCTAACTTTTTAGAAAAGTGTGCGCTGCTCCAACCTCCAAAATCATTAAAGAATTTACAATAAATTCTGGGATTCCTAAATTTTGGTCGAACATACATTTTGGATTACGCAGAAAGAGTAACACTCTTCTACAACTTAATAAAACCTGATTTTTCAGTCAGACAATGGAAACAGGAACATACAAATATCCTGCGTTCCCTACAGGAAGACATGATCGCTTCAAAACATTTACAGACACGCGTAAGCGCACATAATTTGGTGATCCGAGTCATAGCGGGTCAATGCGGGTACACTTATTTAACTTTTAATGAAGGTGAAACATTACCAATCGCATACAAATCACACCTGTACACAAACGCAGAGATGCGTTTCACTTCAACAGAGAAAATTCTGACAGCAGTTCAGACCGCGGTAGCAGGAGAAAGAGCTCTGGCTCAGGGAAAGCGCATAATTGTCGTGACCCCAGTACCAGCTTTAGAAGCTGTTACAAAAGCAAGCATTCCAAATGCTAAAGCCTTGCATCCAAGATGGATACAATGGGCTAATTCTCTTACTGCAACGGATGTTGAATACAGATTTGATCCAAGTTTAAGAAAGACAGGTATTCCTGCAATACCAACAAGAATATCCTCTACCAAATGAAATTTTGCCTCTAGATCAGTATGAAGATATTATTTACACTGACCGATCTGCTCAACCAGCCACAGGAAGCAAACAAGCTTACAGCGCAGCGTGTGCAATCGTTAAAGGTCGCATGCGTGATGACAAGTTCCATCCAAGCTGTACTAAAACGCAATCTCTAGGAGACTGCACGGCTCAGTTGGCAGAACTCAAAGCACTGATACTGGCACTTATAAATACGGATCACGAATTCCCCACACTGATTGTGTGTGATTCCTTTTAATGTGTACAGTCATACAATGAATATCTACATCATTGGGAACAAAACGGGTTCAAAGATGCAAAAGGTGGCACAATTAAGCATAAACTGCTATGGGAACAGGTAGTGGAGTTGAGAAACGAACTACCAAGGGCTCACGTGATATATACACTGAGTCATCAGCGTGATGGCGTTCACGTTGAAGGGAATTCATTTGCTGATGAAGCCGCAAAGGGGGCTGTTCGCACAGCTGCCGTAGCTGCAGTTACTCGTTCAAAGACGAGAGTAGACGGCGAGATAATGGTAGCTGTCAATGCTTCGCGCAAAGGCAGCACAGCAGTACCAAAGACATTTCCACTCAAGTACTCCTACAAGTTAGATGCACAAAACATTCCATATGCTCAGATTCCTGGAGTGGGGGATAGAGTAATACCAAATATGGATCGTAGGCCTAGTTTAATTGTGGCAGCACATGAAGGGAAAGGTTCTGTACATAACGGACTTAGGGAGACTGCTGCTTTATTGAAAGAACGCTACTGGTGGCCCGTGATGAGAAGGCTGATTAGAGACTATGTCTGGAACTGCGACATCTGCAAGCAGATGAATGGGTCCACCACAACACGTCCAGTACAGATACCATTGTTAGACAGCATTAGGTTGTCCTTTCGTGCGCGTCCAGCTCAAGTTTCCTCAAGGTCTGGCCTCAGCGCTCGGCTGACGCTCGAACTGTTATAAAAGATTTGCGAGTCTTTATCGGCACATTCGCAGTTGGCACGTTACATTCTGACCATGGTCCGGCGTTTAGCTCTCGGGCTTACAAAGAGGCCATGGAAGGAATGGGCGTAGCATTGCGGTACTCCTCTCCGTACCATCCAGAGGGAAATTCTGTTGTGGAGAGGAAAAACCGAGACTTAAAGCAATCTTTAACAGCTAGGGTATTAGGCAAGGGCGGTAGATGGGTCGATCACCTTTATGGGGTACAGCGCGCGCTTAACAACCAGCCAAGAAGCTCTCTAGGAGGTGTCACTCCTTACGAGGTCCTATTTGGGATGAGAATGTGGGTACCTGATCTTGATTGTGAAGGCACAGTGGCGGATGAAAAACCATTTGATATCCATGATCGTTAGGCTGTGTTACAGGGTCTAAATGAATGCAGGACACAACAAAGTAACGTGCTCCAGAAACAGGCCGCCACTGAGAAAGTCAAGGCAGTAACGGCAAGACCTATCTGGATCCCAAAGATCGGAGATCTGGTCAGAGTGAAGATTGCTGACAAAAAAGAATTTGGGCCATCATACAGAACACCTGTACCGGTCCTTGCAATCCACGGCACAAGAACTGTACTTCTGCCGCCTCTTGCCGGAAAAAAGGAGAAAAGATTTGTCTCAATTGACTTAATCAAACCACACTATGTGGCCGATTCTAAACAGTAGGCCTCGTGGACTCCACAGTAGCAGACGCCCTCCTCTCGCTACAATCCAAGAAGTTCAAACAGAAAGACTCATCACGTTTGAAGAGCCACCTGTACGGAATGAAGGACTAAGCAACAACGCTATGGAACTCGTTCCACTTCGACAAGAAGTACATCAACAAGAAGAAAATCAACTTAACAACCAAGTTGCAATCAGACCTAATACAGACATCTACGTCAACATGCCTCATCAAGAGCAAAATCCGATTTCAACAAATCCCGATGCAATTCCAACAATTGATCGAACTGCTTCTGGCTATTTCATGAACTTTGTTACGTTTTCACTGGACCCAAGCGAGCCGGAAACGACGCCAGCCAAGAAATCACTCAAACATAAACTCACTGACTTTTTGATCTTTTTTAGAAAGACTTACCTGGTGTCACCTTGGATTGAACTATGGTATATCACTGGGATTTTATTTTTCATTTTCTGGCTAGGTTTAATTATAACTTTTAGTATGCTTATTAATGGACGATACCTCCAACCAAGCCCTACAGCCCAAAAAGTCAATTTGATTTTAAAACCACACCAGTCTTCACATCGTGAACCAAGAGACTTGTCTTCAGTGAACATTACAGCAGTTCCTATACCGGAAGGTATAGTATGGGACAAAATTGATTATGATGTATTCGGTCCGACTGAACTTTTAAAGCTAAAACATGTATTTAAAATTTAAAATTTCTTTAAGTGATATCATTACCTCCAGTACATTTTCTGATGATTGGGACACTGAAACTGTAAATGCTATGATGTCTGATTTAGAAAAAACTGCTGCATTTCCGAACAATGAAATGTTAGAAGGTACTTCAGACTTTGATACATTGTACTGCTACCAACAATTTGGTGATCATTTCTTACACAAATCTATAACACCTAGAAATGTATTTGAGTACCACCAGTGGGAACACTGCCCAACACCACCAAAAGGTAGTTCACAAGCGTTTGCACAGAAATTCGCATATTTCTCAGGGTACAACACATCTGACCCAACGTCATTCTATTACAAAGTGACGAAAACACCAGCTCAGAAACTTATGTTAACTAACACCAAACATATTTACTCTGTATCCTTCCTGAACAAACTGTCTACACAGGGTTTCAACCTATGGAAAGACACAATAGATTCAAAATCAATCTGGGGTTCTAGGGACTGGCAAGTCCAGGGATTAGAAGAACTTTTTAGAGCATGCATTATTCCGCAGCAGATAATATTTCTGAACAAAACTGTGCAACAAACAACCTGTCTTGGATTAGCCAAAGGTAAGGAAATGAACACACCGGGGTTTCCGACACCATCACAGATGGGTGGGGGGCAGAATTCAACTACACATGGGATGAGATTAGATGACATTCTCCAGTACAACAGATCAGATCCTGATTGGACAGAATGGCTGGTTTGGCCCGTTGACTCAAACATCTGTCAAAAGAGATTTATGAATACAACCGAAGGGTTTAGTAGCCATACAGAGACAACACCCAGGGGTAGTGATATCCTATAGTGTTGGGAAGTTGTGCCTTGATTGGCTAGAGACCTCAACACTCACAGAAGTGAAGCACCACTTGACCTTACTAACACCTGACATGGATCTTAGAGATTTTCTACTAGGACTCAGGAAACAACGTCAGAAACGTTTCATATATGCAGGCCTTTATGCCTACTATAATGAGAACTGGAAAATATCCCAACAAGAGGCCGCGGAAAGGATACGGGAAATAGACCGTATTAACTTAGAGAAGGCATTAGCTGTAGTGGATAATGGGTTAACAACTTTGACCTCCAGGATTTACTCCTTAGGCAACATTGTGTCTTCGGCGATCGACATACTAGAACAAGATCTGGCCTTGTTATAACACGGGCAATCTCAACTACATTCTATTATGATGTTAAGCTGGACGCTACAATCTTTGCGTGCAGGGTATGTGCCCTGGCGTTTTATAAACAGCACGTCTCTGTTTTCAGAATACAATCTAACTGATAAACAGACAGAAATGGCACAAAGGGTAGCCAAATACACAATGCTGCATATTGAGAAACTGGAAAGGTTACCATTCACTGTAGCCGAATTACCATCAACTGAATGGTTAATACATGGCCAAATCACTCTACCGGTCACTACGTTTCAGTTTCAATATTGCCTTGAGCAAAGGCAGGCAGGCAGATATGAAAAAATGGGTAAGGGATACATCAAGGAAACTTGGGAGTTACCATATAGATACCGATGCCGGAATGGGGATCGAGAAGTGTATCTGAGTGGTACAAACTGCAAGAACGCTTTAAGCGGTTCTCTCATGTGTCAAGATATTTCTCTACACGGAGCCTGACGTGGTTCAGCAGCGAACCTATCTTGTCACATGTCAGGGACCCCAGCGGCCATGATCACGACGGTTTTCCAGCTGCTCTCG
Source organism: Calotriton arnoldi (assembly GCA_963921515.1). Classification (NCBI taxonomy): domain Eukaryota; kingdom Metazoa; phylum Chordata; class Amphibia; order Caudata; family Salamandridae; genus Calotriton; species Calotriton arnoldi. Next base: position 16,394 of record CAWUFW010011448.1, read on the forward strand.
AATGGGAGTTACTTAATGCTAAATGATCAAGGTTGCTGTGGGATGCTTCCGGGCGTTGCCTATCTAGTAACTGTTAACTCCAGGGTTACTTGCTGTATGCAAGTATTGTTTCCGCCACTGAACACCGTCAGGGAGGCGCCGCTATGGCCTTCGCTGAATGATTCTTTCATACAATTTGATATTCTGAGCAGATTGAAAGTCATGCTTTTACAGCAACCCGTGCCCTTAACCTCCGCTCGAGAAACCTATGAACTTCAAGTTGCAAGGACCTCGACTGACATACAGGCACTCATACGTACAAACTGCCCCATTCATTTAGCAGAAATGGTTAGTCGTATCTTTAACATGTCTGATACGAGCGGAATTGTACACCTATTTAAGACCATAGGGTCAGTACTATTAAGCACCTTTCAGACAGTGCTCGGAGTAATCCCAAATTTTATACACTCCGTATTGGGAAGCGTATTTGGAGGATTCCCGCTCATCCTTTTCCTAATTGCTGGAATCCGTATTATAATACTGCTGCTACGCAATGGACGGCCCAATTCCAGAAGCGTTGTTGAACACACTGCTGGAACGGAAGTACCGTGAACGCATGGTACAACTTCTGGGCTTGCCTTGCCTATGAGAACTCAATGCCTCCTGGTTTCTATCGTTTAGACAAGTCTGGGTAGACTGCATCTTACCTGTTCTTTGATGCCTGTTCTGCGGAGAAGAATGCTCGTTGGATTTATGTCTAACATTTCCATCAGACGCGCCTCCGGACATGGATGCAATGCTGGACCCCATAAAGGCCCACGCTCTGCGTTGTCCCCAGCGGCTTCCGATTCTGATGAACGCATTCCTTGAGAATCCACAGGTGCCGTTTGCTCCTGCTGGGTTAGTTAGGCGACTCCTCCACAGGCACACAGGTTTCAACTGCCGCACCAGATGCCGCAGCTCCGATTGATTGCAGTGCTACATTTTATCTATGTGCGATTGACGTTCTATGCAAGGCATTGGATTTGTCCACTGCTGCGGCTGACTCCGATATGGATGTGCTTTCCAGCCCGGACGCTTAATCTCGAATTGGCTCGTCGCGTCCTGGTAAAGAATTCGGCTTTTGCTCGTTTCAAAATAAACTATCTAAATTTGGAACTTTGCTTACAGATTGACACTGTCACTTGCAGAAAGCATGGCCTTCTCCTGCTTATAGTGATTCAACTTTATGAGGAGACAGTGATTGATTTTTCAACGTGGCAACTGGAAATAGCTGAATTTTGACACCTTTATATATATTTTTTTTAACATCTTTTAAACGAGTTTTGAAACTCATGTTTTTACCGATTTTAAAAACATATTTTAAATTGTCCAGATTTTATAGTATGGTCATTATTATCCTTTTCGGAAGAGGAGTGGGTGTTATATCCCGTATAGAGACCCTAATGTAGGCCCGTTCATACATGTCCTAGATTAGACGTATTCATATTTACCCTAATATGGTCTTATTCGTACTTGCCCTATTATGGTCATAGCCGCATATGCCCTATTACGGTAATAACCATACATGCCCTATTATAGTCATGATTCCTTATATAGGCATGCTCTTTCTCCTACATTGGTCCCATCCAGTACACAACGTGTTCTGAGGGCTGAACGTTATCTGGCTTGTGGTTTTGCAGGCACCAGGGTTTTCCCAAACACAGGCCCACATTGTACTCATACATTATGCATGACTCTCTAAGAATATTCCACCTGCATAATATGTATGTACAGAGTTCACCCCTGACGTCTTCCTAAAGCCTAATGGAGGACCAATACAAACCTTGCACGAAGATCAGTGTCTTCAGGGTATAAATACACCACATCTTGCCCCGGTAGGATAGAGGGAACAGAGACTTCCATGCTGACACACTGACCAGAGACGCTGAGGCTCCTGCATTCAGTCGCTCAAGCTGAGAGTGGTCTGACACAAAACACACAAGATGATGGACGGAATGTTGCACATTGGCAAACATTCACCCCCAGTCACAGATCTGGGTTTAATCCATCGTTATTTTGCTTCACCACGCCACCCCAGTTCAGACATAGCCATATGCAAATCAGTCTTGACCCTGTGCCTCATGGGAACAGTCCAGACCGAACTGCCAAGCCATGTCTTCCCTGGTCTGACACAACCCGGACGGGGTGTCCAACTCGAGACCAGGACGTGGTCCCACACTCTCTCTATTCAGGTATGGGGGTTCGACTAAATCCTAGGAGGATTCTTGGCTCTTAGCTTCTAAGACCTACACACATATATGCTAGGTACACACAGGTACATCTAGGTAGGCATCTTAGGAGTACGCGCACTTGCATAATGCTTTTATATTCATGTATGTACTCATGATTATCGCAATATGGTAGAACTGTTCTATCCCTTCGCTTTTATCGTACTGCTGATAATATAACTCTGCTATTGTCTGCTGGTTTCTGCAGCACATATATTTTACACTAGAATAACAACTGTTCAATAAATACTTATTGAAACGCCCGACTGTTTATTCTGTGTAACTCTCTGAGACAAACCGAATAAGTGAGCACGAATGACTGAGCGAAAGGTAGTACATTGTTTCCACGATTCTGAGGAATTTGGGTTGTCATGTTCTAAGGTTGCCAGAAACTAATCTCTCCCCGATAAGAGGAGACACTAGAGGCACTGTGAGCTAGCTAATGCAAACCAGGCTAAAATATACAGTGGGAGTGCTCGGAGCCAGTCTGCCACCAAGCCCGCAGTATATGTTATCCAAACGCGCAGGTCCTGCAGGGGTACTATAGGAACTTCACGACAGTAGAAGATGGTGAGAGTGTTTTAAGATAGGATATTTGGAAATGAAAGTACAATTAGTCATAAACTCAATATCCTGAAAGGAAAAGTCATTTAACAATGAACGTTCAGCAGTAATCCATGTTGGCATAGGAGAGTCTTGATAATCTTTAGACATAGCATAAAATTGACGAATCAAAAAAGCAGTGTGATACAATTTAAAATCAGGGAATCGAACACCACCCTCAGATTTTGGACGAGTTAATTTAAATAAAGCAATACGAGTACGTTTGTTGTTCCATGAGAATTTGGTACAAATAGAATTAATCTGAGAAATATAATAATTGGGAATTTTAAAAGGTGGCATTGAGAGTATGAAAAGCACTTGGGGAACAATCATCATTTTAATCGTATCAAGTCTGCCCCACCAGGATAAAAATAATGGGGACCAAGAAGATAGTAAATTGGTAAGTTTGATTTTTAAGGCAGAAAAATTATGGCTTAAAGTATTAGGAATATTTGATGAAAACCATGTTCCTAAGTATTTAATCTTTTGGGGGCACCAAGTGAAATTGGTTGTATCAAACATATAATGATGACATGATGAATTTAAAGGTAAAATCTCAGTTTTGGAAAGATTAAGTTTATAACCAGAGACAGTGGAAAAAAGGAATCTCTTGTAAAAAAAAGTGGGATGAGAATTGCAGGGATTGGACATATAAACAAGGATATCATCTGTGTATGCAGAAAGTTTGATTTGATGGGAGTTAATATTAAAACCAGTGATATTAGGGTTATGTCTAATACGTTCAAGAAAGGGTTCTAAGCAAAGGAGAAAAAGTAATGGAGAAAGAGGACAGCCCTGACAAGTGCCTCTTTGCAGGTGGAAGTATGAGGAAAAAGACCGTTAACAAAAACACAGGCACGTGGGGCAGTATATAGTAATCTGATATAAGAAATAAACTTTTGACCAAAACCAAACCATTTAAGAGTATAGAGCATATATTGCCAATTTATTCGGTCAAAAGCCTTTTCGGCATCAAGTGAGAGGGCAGCTAAAGGAGAAGAATACTTTTTTCCAAGGGCAAGAATATTTGAAAAGATTCTAGCGTTGTCAGAGGCAAGTCGGCCCTTAACAAAGCCAGCTTGATCTGGTTTGATGAGATAAGGAATAATCTTTTCTAAGCGGGAAGCCAAAATCTTTGCAAAAATTTTACAATCATAATTAATCAATGAAATGGGTCGTAAATTTTTACAGAAGGAAGAGTCTTTGTCCGGCTTGGGAATAACTACAATAAGGGCTTCTAAAAAAGAGCCACATGCTTTAGACTTAGATAGGAATGAATTAAAAAGGTCCAATAATTTTGGGGCAAAAGTTGTGGAAAAAGTTAAGAAAAGTTCAATTGAGAAACCATCCGGTCCTGGGGCTTTGGCCTTTTTTAAAGATTTAAAGGCATCGATTATCTCCTGAAGAGAGATATCATCTTCAAGAGGTGAAAAGTCATCAGGGAGAGAGGGGGGTTTAGGAATACCTTGGAAAAAGCTTCAAAATCCTTTTCAGAAGGAGTTGCATCTTCTGTATATAGAAGTTCATAATAGGATTGAAATGTATCCACTATGTCGGAATCAGAGGAAAGAAGCTTATTAGTTATTTCTGAATGGATAGGTCCAATATTTTTACGCTCTGATTTAATTTTTAAATAATTAGCTAACATTTTCCCCGCCTTATTTTGGCCTCTATGAAATTTAGATTTAATCTTAAGGAGAACGTTGCAAGCATCAACAGTGGCAATCTTATTCAAGGTAGATTTGGCTGTAATCAATTCTTGCAAAGTGGAAGAAGATTTAGAAGAAAAATAGTTGTGTTCCAGGGTTTTAATCTTTTGAAGAGTTTCTTTATATTGAGCATTGAGTAATTTCTTTTCCTTTGCAGAATAAGCAATGGTAAAGGCTCTAAATGATGCTTTAAAAGCATCCCAATTGTTATGAGTTGAGGTGTCCGAAGGTTTGTTGAATTGGAAAAATTCATTAATAAAAGAGGTCGCTTCAGAAATGAAGGCTTGGTCTGAGAGTAAGTGATTATTAAAACGCCAACGGCCTTGTTTGCAAGTATTACGGGACATATCAAAAGAGGCAGACATAGGTGCATGGTCAGAAATAAAAATAGAATCAATTTCAGATGAATGGATACAAGGGAGTAATGATTTAGAAACTAGAATATAATCAATACGAGACATAGTATGGTGAACAGGTGAAAAGAAAGTACATTCGTAAGTATCGGGATTACATGTTTTCCATACATCATACAACGGACGAGAGGCGATGGCAGATTGAAATAATTTATGGGTCTTATCAGGTTTAAATTTGCATTTAGATTTTCTATCAGAAAAAGGATCTAGCCAATTGTTAAAATCGCCACCAACCATTATATTGGGATTAGGGATAGAGGATAAGTTCAATTTAATAGAATGCCAAAATTGAGGGTCGGGTTTGACCGGGCCATAAATGTTAAAGAAAGTCACTTGTTTTTTAAAAATGATAGCGTCAACCAAAGCCCATCGCCCATTGGAATCACATTCAGTGGATAATATTTGTGTATTAATTGATTTATGAAATAAAATAGCAACACCACCATGGCGGTCAACAGCAGGAGAAAAAACAATTTGGTTAACCCATTGATGTTTAAGCTTAAGAGATTCCACATCATGCAATGAGTTTCCTGTAAAAAGGCAACATGGGCATTAAATTTAGATAAATGAGACAATACTTTTTGACGCTTGACAGGATGACCTAGACCACGTACATTCCATGAGACAACGTTAAACATGTTGAGGGTTGGGGGAAGACATATGGAAACAGGAACAGTACCCTGTAAGACCAATAAAAAAGAAAAAAAAGACAACATTTATGAAATGTGAAGCAATGAAAGCAGAAAGTTACTGAAATTGAAAAAGAAACTATGGAGATAAAGCAAAACACTTATACAGGTAATAAAATAATAATAAGAAAAACTGTAAGGGAAAATAGCCAAGGAACCAAAAGAAAAGAAGGGAGAGAAGAAGAAAAAGATAGAAAAGTAGAATAAGTAAACAGATCAAGGAAAAGAATCCAGATCTGAAGAGAGATAAGCAACCAATATGAGGGAAGCATGGTGATGCCGGAGACAAGGGACGGCGGTAGGAGTAAATAGGCACCAAGAGTCCTCTTAAGAAATAAAGAGATAAAACATATAATAGGAGACAAGAAATGAAAGAAGAAAATAAGAAAATAGAAGTACTTAAGTAATATAAGACATAAAAAGAGTAAAGGTATTACTAGAAAAAATAGAGAACAATAAGGAGGAAGAAGGAACGAATAATAAAAGGAACAAGATATGTGTAATTTAGAAGAACAATATCAACCACTTAACTAAAAGAGAAGTTAAGCATTAGTGTCCATACTGCAAGAGGAAATGTTGTTTAGAAAGAGTTTCAGTTTCTCAGGATCGGCAAAGGAGTGTGAGTTTCCTTCGTGAGTGACTTTGCATAGACAAGGATGGAGAATGCCGTACTGAATACTCAAATGTCTCATCTGAGGTCGAATAGCCAGAAATTCTTTACGACGAGCATTCGTTGTATTGGAAACATCTTGTGAAATGAAGATACTGGGCCTGATTCACAGAACTAACTTACGTCAAAATCCTAAACTTACAACAATTTTGGTATTCACAGAATGAACTTACACATTTGGGTATTCACAGAATGAACTTACACATTTGGGTATTCACAGAATGAACTTACAACAATTTTGGTATTCACAGAATGAACTTACACATTTAGGTATTCACAGAATGAACTTACAACAATTTTGGTATTCACAGAATTAACTTACTCATTTTGGTATTCACAGAAGGCACTTACTCATCAATGAGTAAGTGCCTTCTGTGAATACCAAAATGTGTAAGTTACACACAATGTGTAAGTTACACAAAATGAGTAAGTTACACAAAATGTGTAAGTTACACAAAATGTGTAAGTGTCTTCTGTGAATACCAAAATGAGTAAGTTTATTCTGTGAATACCAAAATGAGTAAGTTTATTCTGTGAATACCAAAATGAGTAAGTTCATTCTGTGAATACCAAAATGGTAGTAAGTTTAGGATTTTGTCGTAAGTTAGTTCTGTGAATCGGGCCCAGTATGTCCCGACCAAGTGAGACGTCGTTTGAGTTTAACTGCTTTCAAAACATGCATAAGTTCAGTAAATTCAAGGAAAAGCATTATAATACCACATGGCTTGCTTGAGTTAGGATGAAGACGACCCAAACGATGCGCACGTTGTATGTTGAGCAGTGATGAAGATTGGCGGTCTAAGAGATCTGGGAGGAACTTCTTCAAGAAGGATAGCATATCAGGGCCTTCAATATTTTCCGGAAGACCATAAAGGCGAAGGTTGTTCCTCCGATTTTGATTTTCAAGGTCTTCGGTGTGTAGCTTCAGTTTATGGATCTCTTGCTCCAGAAGAGGAATTTTTGTGGTAGTATCTTGAAGGTCTCCCACATGTTGCTCCAATTCCGACACCTTTCCCTCCATAACAATCCATCAGTCCTCTATTTGTTGTAACTTTTCATTGGTAGCGGACATAAAAGGTTGAAGCCCACGTACCTTGTCTAAAATAGATTTTGTGAGGAGGGAATAGGAGAAGGTGGGTCATTTTTGTGCCTTTTGGGTTTTGCACCTGAAGAGGATGGTTTAGAGGTGGTGTAAGGATCGCTGGACATCTTGGCTTGCTGATAGGAATGGTGAGTATTAAGTAGAATCGGGTGGAGCCGTCCCATACATCAATGGAGAAGTAGGCAAAGTCAATGAATATCCAAAAGTAGACAGGCAAATTGGGAAGAAATGAAGGGGTAGAAGTAAAGGATAATAGTCACTGAAAAATGCCTTAAATAATCACCCCAATGAGGAGAGGAGCCGCCACCTCAGCAAATATCCAGTATCAGCAGAAGTATAATATGTTACACCATCCAAGAAATAGAGATGAAAAAAGCTTCCTTAGTGCGCAAAGATGAGGTGAAAGCACCCTGAAATGTAGACCAGGTTGATTTAAGAGCCCCGAAGGGTTAATTGCTGAGGGGGTGCCAACAAAAACATATTCTAGCACATGGTGTTATAATCTGCAGCCACAAACAGAGGACCACATAAAAATCATGGTCCTGAAGTCAGCTCAAGACTGTACGGCATCAAAAATTATACATGGAGCCCAGCTGTGAGGTAAAAACGGAAGACCAGCGCCGCGATTCAAAATAGCGGGCGCTCACGATTCCTGTGGGGATAAACACCGCCGCGGCTCCTGGGCTCAACACTAATGCTGGGAAAGCCAAAAAAGGGTCCGAGGACTCACCGCCACATGTTGCAGGCGGGACCGACGTCGGAGCCCGAAAAAGTCCGTGATACGAGGCAATGGTTAGCTCAGAAGCTCCGCGTCCGAGCGGAGCTCACGGCAGGACCGCCATGTTGCTTCAGCGTCCAAGCCACGCCCCCTTTGCTCAGAGTTAAGGAGGATATCGCTCCAAGGCCACACAAGAGAACCTCCCATTGTTGGTGGTTGGGAGATAGGGGGCGACTTGCTGGATAGTCGGGCTAGAGCTGGGCTGTGAGTTCTAGACATAGAAAGTATGAGAAATGAGGTGACAATTTTTTGTTAGGTTTAATGAGAACTCTATGGGAGTCAAGCCCTTGCAGCTGCCAGGTATTAGTCGTTGCATTTATGTGATGATACATTGCGTCATAAACAAAGAGACGGCCCTCCACAGCTCTTCAATCCGCACCAACATGGCTTTGACCACCGAAAATGAATCTATATTTTAGAGAACTGTTCAGCAAGTCCTCCAAATTGAAATTTTTAGAATAGGCGATCTTGACTACACTCGTCGCGTCATTTAGGGTCTTTCACCTTAGCAGACTTTACCTATTTACTACGCATTGTGTTTTCTATGAATTTAATCTTTTTTAATGTTGTTGGCTGCTATTTTTATTACTTTCTTCATTCTCTGAGTGTGTTAAACCCAGTTACTTGCCATTTTGCACTTTACTGGGCTTGTTCGTCCCCGGGTGGCCATCTTGTTTTTGCCACGCGCTCCCACCAGTTAGCGCTCTAGTCGCTGCACGCCGTCCTGCCTCCACCCTACTTAATGGGCACGGAACGGACGTGCAGCGCCTGAAAGGTTCATTTTAACTCACCTTGCTTTATTTTTACCTACTTGCTACGCATTGTGTTTTCTATGAATTGAATCTTTTAATGTTGTTGGCTGCTATTTTTATTACTTTCTTCATTCTCTGAGTGTGTTAAACTCAGTTACTTGCCATTTTGCACTTTACGGGGCTTGTTCGTCCCCGGGTGGCCATCTTGTTTTGCCACGCTCTCCCTCCGGTTAGCGCTCTAGTCGCTGCACACCATCCTGCCTCCACCCTACTTAATGGGCAGAGAACGGACACGCAGCGCCTGAAAGGTTCATTTTAATTCAAGTTGCTTTGTTTTCACCTATTTGCTACGCATTGTGTTTTCTATGAATTGAATCTTTTAATGTTGTTGGCTGCTATTTTTATTACTTTCTTCATTCTCTGAGTGTGTTAAACTCAGTTACTTGCCATTTTACATTTTACCGGGCTTGTTCGTCCCCGGGTGGCCATCTTGTTTTTGCCACGCCCTCCCTCCAGTTAGCGCTCTAGTCGCTGCACGCCGTCCTGCCTCCACCCTACTTAATGGGCAGAGAACGGACGTGCAGCTCCTGAAAGGTTCATTTTAACTCACATTGCTTTGTTTTTACCTATTTGCTACGCATTGTGTTTTCTATGAATTGAATCTTTTAATGTTGTTGGGTGCTATTTTTATTACTTTCTTCATTCTCTGAGTGTGTTAAACTCAGTTACTTGCCATTTTGCACTTTACGGGGCTTGTTCGTCCCCGGTGGCCATCTTGTTTTGCCACGCTCTCCCTCCGGTTAGCACTTTAGTCGATGCACGCCGTCCTGCCTCCACCCTACTTAATGGCCTCAGAACGGTCGCGCAGCTGACGCGTGCAGCGGGCGCGCCAAAGGCAAGCCCGTCTGTGCCCATCCGCGCACGAACGGGACCAGGGGCCACAAACCCTGGTTCGGTTACGAGGAATACTGTGAGTTATTCTCCTAATCAGCTTCCGGAGCTTCGTAATATGCCATTCCCTGAATGTACTTTACTCAATCTTGAGGAGGTTTGTACTAACTGCTCGTGCTGCATTTAAAATAGGGCCCCACAAGGAACACAGCACCTTTATTACTACCACTTCTATTAAATCACGGGAAAATTCTTTACTTAAATGCAGTGCTTTACTCAATAAGGAATTCTCCTTTTTTAATATTAACTGCAGTTTGCTTCCCAATCATAAGGCTGACATCTTTGATCTCTTGATCGGTGAACAGCCTGATGCTATCTTTCTCACTGAAACATGGCTGCATAAGAGCTCTGGACCTGATGTTGCTATAGCTTTGCCGTCTAACTACGCCATAGTCAGGAAAGACAGGGAATTCAAGACCGGGGGAGGCATTTCTGCAATTTATAATAAGTCCTACACGTGCAAATTTGAAGATTTGCCTTCTATGGGTTGTGAGGCCGCCTTATTTAAACGTGCCTTGAACCCCAGTGCACCTTCTCGGGCATATTGGTCTATCGCCCCCCTGGGCCGTCTGGCCCATGGGCTTCTTCGTTTCTGAATCTAATCTCCCCCCACCTTCTTAATGCCGCCAACTTTACCATCCTGGGCGATTTAAACCTCCATTTGGATGACCCGCCATGTGCAAAAAGCGCTACATTTATCTCTGATCTGGCAGCAATGAACATTTTACTTTGCAATTCGGGTTCTACTCATGTGGCTGGTCATTTATTGGACCCCATTTTCTCTAATTTACCCAATAGCTACTGCCCCCCAGCCCTCCCATTGTGCTGGTCAGATCACTTCGCGGTCGGCTTTCGGTTCAAAATTATTGTGAGCCCGTCTGTAGCCTCATTTGGTACCAAGTCCAAAATCAGAAATTGGGGAAAATTGGATATTAAAGTTTTAAATAAGCTTCTATCTAATAATGCTCCCAGCATTAAACAAATGTCTATTGCTGATTTGGGTGTTATCCAAAACTGGATTCTAAAATCTATTGATGTTTGCCTCCCGCCTTCTAATAAGAGGGTGAACAACCACCGCCCCCTGCTCCTTGGTTTACTGAGAGGTTAAAAACTGAGAAAACTAAATGTAAAGCTTTGGAAAGACGCTGGAGGAAGAATTATGCGCCCAACATCAAAATCGCATATAAAACGGCCAAAAGAGACTATCACTCCCTTTGTAAAATAGTACGAGCCGAATATGTTTCCTCTACTATCTCTAATGCGCAGAACTGTTCTAGGACTTTGTTTAAGGTGGTCAAAGAACTATCTGGATCAGAAAGTCAGTCCACCCTCGTTATCCTCAATGAATCGCAATGTGAGGACCTTGCCAACTTCTTTCTAAGTAAAGTTGAAAAAATATACTCTTCGCTGAATGGTGACAAGTCAGTTAACACCACACAGCAAGTCAATATCCCTCCCCAGGTAGCCAGAACTACTGAACATGGTGATTTCAAGACAATCGAGTCCACCAATTAATTGGAAAATTGGTCGCTCTTAGACATGAACTCCTTTAAGCAGCTCTTAAGCGGTCTTAAATCTGGCTCTCCCTGTGACTTCCTCCCCATCTCTGTGCTACAGCAGCTTGAGCTGCCTTCACTTAGGTTAATTATGGAGCTTCTTAATGCCTCCTTACAGGAAGCAACCGTCCCGCCAGAGTGGAAACATGCTATGGTTCTTCCACTTTTAAAGAAGGCGAATGCTGATCCGGCGCAGCTATCTAACTTTCGGCCAATTTCACTTCTTCCGGCCTTTTCCAAAATTTTGGAAAAACATTAATTTACAGCTGTCTCAATTTGTTGAAACTTAAAACTTCTTGCACTCCTCACAATCTGGCTTTAGAGTAGGTTTCTCAACTGAAACTACTCTTCTTGGAGTCACTGAAATGCTGCAGTACCGTTTGGATACTGGGGACACTGTGGGCTTATATTACTTGATTTGAGTGCCGCTTTCGACACAGTGTCTCACACCGTGTTATTAAAAGCCTTGCAATCTCTGGGCGTTGATGGCTCGGCACTCAACTGGCTTGTCTCTTTCCTGGCCGACCGTACCTTCCAGGTCTTTTCTTCCACGGCCAGCTCAAAACCTCATTCATCTCCTTATGGGGTACCCCAGGGCTCTATTCTTAGCCCTCTATTGTTTAATGTCTACGTTAAACCTCTGACGGCGATTGCCGAAGAGGCTGGGCTGTCCCTATTCTCCTATGCAGACGACACCCAGATTATCTTTTCTCTCTCTGCTGAGAGGGTGTCTAAGTCTTCCGCTCTCCAGTCTGGGTTGAGGAAAATTGCATCTTGGATGCAAGCTAATTTACTCAAACTGAATGGAGAAAAAACGAAGGTTTTGATTTTGGGGAAAAATAAAGATCTATGGGGCCCCCAACACTGGCCTTCTGAAATGGGCGCTCTACCCCAGCCCACCCACCAAGTCCGCAATTTAGGCTTTATCATTGATGATCTATTATCTATGAAACAACAAGTCGTTAAGGTGGCCTCGACTTGCTTCAACATCCTTAAATGGGTAAAGAAAATCCTTTGGATGCTGCCCCGTTCCTCCCAGAGAACCGTAGTCCAGGCTCTTGTCACTTCTAGGCTGGACTATGGTAACATTCTGTATCTGGGGGCAAATAAGGATGTGACACGTAAACTGCAGGTGGTGTAGAATGCAGCCGCCAGACTGCTCTGCCAGGCTCCCAGGGCTGCTTCTATCTCTGGTTTTCTTCGTGATCTGCACTGGCTCAAGGTAGAGAATCGTATCAAATTCAAAGCCTTGAGCTATATGTTTAAGATCAAAACTGGCCTGGCCCCTCAGTACTTGCTAGCCTTAGTTCACCCTTACTTGCCCTCACGCCCTCTCCGTTCCACTACTCTTGCGAAATTTTTGGTCCCTAGAATCAGATTGTCGCGGATGGGCGGTCGATCCTTTGCTTATCTAGGTCCCTCCCTGTGGAACTCTCTCCCTATGTCGCTCCGTAATGAAACTGTCTACGGAAACTTTTGCAAATGTTTGAAAACTTGGCTGTTCAATCAATAATCCTCTGCTCTCTCGTTTGTTCCTCCCAGGCTTGCGCCGGGAAACCCTCTTGGCCTTACAAAATTAATTAACATAACATAACATAACACACTGCACCGGAGGTCACATAGGCATGGAAGAACTGGGAGCCAAAAACAGCCCTGGCACAATCTGTTTCAAACCAACCTCACTTTCTCTCCTCTCTCTCTCCCTCTCTCTCTATCTACCCATTCTCTTCCTCTCACTTCTTCCTCTCTCTAATCATTCTCCTTCTGTCTCCTGCTCAATTTCTTTTTCTCCCACTCGTCTCTTGCCCCTTTCACTCCTCTCTATGTCTCTCAGTATGCCCTCCATGTGCCTGGTGCAATAAACTTCGGGGAGCTCGAGAGTGCCAGAGGTGGCAAAAGCAGCAAAGTGCCCTAAAAAAATAGCCTCGAAACACTGCTGCCCTCTTGGGATGCTCATGGGGATAAATGGCCGGTCTGGCCCTGCACGTAGGGAAGACCGAAATCCAAAGCATGCATTTCGCACACCTTTAATGTAGCAGTCAAACTTTTAAAAAAGGAGTGCCTTACATGCCCCTCGCACATTACAGTAGCCCTTCATATTAACTGTTTTTGACATACCATTACATTAATCTTTCATTTTCATTGCTCTGAATTGCGCCGACCTTTGGCAGTTATATTGTTTTCAACAAATGGAGGGCCAGATTTACCACTTACTCACGCAGAGTAGTGCAGCAGCCGCAAATGCGTCGCTGCGTGAGAAGGAGAGAGCAGGAGAGCGCCATATTTGCAGAAATATGGCACTCTCCTCCATTTTCCCTAGGGCCGGCGCTGAAATCAGCAGCTGTGTGCCACGGAGACACCTTTGCGCCATAGTGCAAGGCAGTCTACGTAAGTCTAGCATAGGTTTTCTACTGGAAGAGTTCCCTTCCAGTACATAAAACTATGCATAGACTGACTTTAACCCTTTTCCCTCTTTGTATGTGTGCTGTATAGTGCAACACAGGTTCAAAGTTGGAACAGGAAGGAGAAATGAAAGCTTTTCTCCTTCCTTGCACCTACTTCAAAAGGGCACAGTTTTCTGGCGCTAAACTCGGTCTACTCTATTTAGTAAATAGGGTTCAGTGTCAGAAACCTTGGGCGGTTTCATGGGAACGCCCATGCCTTACCTGCTGCTTAACGTTACTGTCATATATCCAGCGCTAAACAAGTTTAGAGCTGGAAAGTAAATAGGGAAAAAAGATTTTGCGCCGATTTACTACACTATTGTCACGCAAACACAGCTTAAAACCTTAGTAAATCTCCTCCCAGAGTTGACATTTCACAACCTTTGAAAAAGTAAACAATAAATAAACAAAAAGTGTATTATCATTGATGAAATGGTAGTGAACATGGGAGCATATTTTCATGGTTCACATATATCTCAAAGTAATTTCACAATACGAGAATTTAAAACAATGTGAAACAATCCACCAACATTTTACCCATATTTACGGTTTGACAGTTATATTTTCAAATATTAAATAAGGACTGGGATACGGAAACCGTACGTCTTTGTTTCACCGAAAACTAACACTTGATATACGTGCTGCTACCAATATACCAGCATACATCAACCGCTATCTTCTTTCTAAAATGTCTTCCGAAATGCGTATCCCACCGCAATTGAAATGTGTTATTGATTTCTGTAATAATGCAGCAAGTGTTCATTTTGTGAAACATCCTTCAAGAGACTGGAGCATATTATTTACACTTTTTCATGCCCTGTCTTGCTAATGTTTTCAGCTTATTGGCAAATTGCGCACTGATGTCTAATAAAACTGAGTAAGAGCAAGCCATGATGTTATCACTTTAATTCAAGGAACATTTCTAATCAGATACTTGAAAATGGATAGTATTTCGTTTGGAAAGTGAGTGAATTAAACTCTATTAGAGGGATATAGCGGCATTTTATTTCGAGTGTATGTCATTGTCTTGCTTCAGGACCCAGTCATGTACAGACTAATGGCATCCTCATCTTTCTTGAATGAATTGTCTCCGTTTCTAACTGACACATTATCCATTTCAGACAAACACTGTTTTATTTTTGTTTTAGCACTTAAGTGGAGCTTTGCAACAAATGAAAAGTTGCTGCAAGAATTAATCTTATTTTCTTTGACACAAATGTCTTTGATCCTACATTACATTTCCCAGTGGATGTCAGCTGCATTTTGCACCTGCAGCAGGTTTCTGAAAAACGTAAAAGTTAAAAAAAAGCGTGAACGTTGGGAGATATAACTCGTGTGCTGTGGAAATTGATTTCTCGTCTTTTTCTCGAGAGTATGAGCAGGCATTTGGAAATTATCAGTTTCGTTTTAATAGTTAAACGCGAGCATACTAAATAATAAATGAGGACAAACATGTTGATGCCTCATAGCACTGAGACTAGAGCTAGTCGAATGTCAAGAACATCTCGAAGAAATTAGAAAACTACAAAAAACGGCAAGAACAAGCATTGACAAAGTCAACAGCAACAAAAGCTTTTTTCCGTTTTTTGTACAATTCATAAAAGCAACACAGTGTAAATAAAAACAGGCAAACCAAAGATAAAAATGCATTAAAAATATATAAAACTTATACATTAAAAATATGCTGAATTCAGTGGCGGCTCCTCCGCTAAGGCAAATGAGAGTCGACCCACTGCTTTTCGCAGTTTAAATAATGGAAAAATAAAATGATAATAACTCGATGTTATTATCATTTTATTATTTCCTGCTGTGGCAGCTTTGCGGGGTGGGACTGCTCTGCTGACAGAGCACGGGAGGAGTGTTGGCATTGTAAATGCGCATGAATGTTTGGATGGCCGTCTTGGGCCGGCCAAACAATCATGCGCACTTTGCTTGTTCTCCACCCAGGCTGTATTACAGCCTCGGTGGAGTACATGCCCAGGCTCCCAGTCCCTGTCTGAGTGCTGAAGAACGGCGCTCAGACCAATCTCAACACTGCATTTCAGCTTCGTGATTGGCTTAGAAGAGCCTGGGTTCTTCTGGTTCCAGACAGACACGGAGAGATGACGGAGGAGAGACGCGGTGAGGAGGTACGTTTCTTTTTTCTTTTTTCTTTACGCGCCTCGCCACCCCCGATCCATGCCAGGCGCCACTGATGCCGATCGACAAAAAGCCTCAGCTAAAATCCAGCCACGAAAGTTCACAGGTCTCTACTATTTCTTGATCTAATTGCAACTTTTAGGAAACAAGCTACAATAAAAATAATAGCTATCAATAGCACTTGTAAGAGCAAAAGGTCTGGTCGCACTTGGGTAAACTTTGCACGTTTTAACAGAGGGACAATGTAGGCCTTCCTCAGTACAGAATAAAAATAACAGAACATTATAACATGCAGAGTATCCTGCGAGACACATGGTCGCAGCAGCAGGCATCAAGGGTGTAAACATCTATTCTGCCCCGGGGAAAAGTTAGCAAGTAACGCAATAGGACCAACTTGAATCCAGTAAGTAAAAAACGATCATAATTACTCCTTACAGCTGAAAGGTAAGGCTCCATTGTTTGGACTGATTTCAACAAAATATATTAAAGAACCCAGGGCATCTGATGGGCTGCTTCTTCTCTGAAATTGGTCCTTTGCCTCATATAATGTTCTCTTATCTATTTACAATGAGCCTTAACTATACTCTCAGGGGTGTTAAATATTTCAGGCCCTACCTAAGCTCGGTAAGGCTTCCTTAACATGCTTGAACCGGGGAATGTGATGAGAATGGTCAAGGGAAAGGCAATCTTTCAATATCTCTTTGTTCAACTTGGTTTTGTTCCTTGTCCAAATATCTATCCAAAGGAGAGGTGGGCAGTGAGCCATTACATCGGTACATATCTTACTGCCTCATGCACTGCAAAAGTTGAAACGCTTTGAGGAACACATAAGAGTCATCTTAGAAAAATGTTTTAAACAGTCTGCAGCTGGTTCTGTTTGATATACCGCCCGATTTCACTCCCATAGACAACTTTTGAGACACATTTGGCATAGTAAACCTGAAATGATGCCCTACTGTGTCTTCTGCCCAGCCTAGAAGCGAAGTTAAAAATTGCTGCTTTATCCCTTGTAAAATCAACTTCTTTTCCAATCACCAAGGGGCTCTAGCTTAGGTATGAATCAAACAGTACCCACAAATTTGAAAATGCCCCAGTCCTAGGTAATATATGGGTTCCCAAGTTAAAAGATTTCATTTCTGTTGAGCGGGGGCCTACAAGCATCACATAGGATTTGCTGACATAGACCGATAAAGTCGATATGTCCAGCAATTTATATTAAGTGAATATTTTGAACATTTGGTTTATTGCTTGGTAGTTTTAAGTGTATTCTAGATGTTTAAGTGAGAAAGTGAATGACAGGGTGGATTGCTGGATAGGCGCCTTGATTGATGGATGGATGAGTGTGTGGAGGCCTGTAGGTAGTTATAATTAGGACCTAGTTTCAATAGGAAAAGCATTTTTTGACTTTGGCATCATTTGACCAATCTGCATGAAATTTTCCCCAAAAAGTGTCAATGTAGGTTCTGTGTGTCATGAAAAGTTTGGGGGTGATCCGTGCGGTGGGGACCGAGAAATAGGGGGATGGAATAAGGGTGCATTTGTAATGTTAATTCCCATAAGAACACGTTGTCAGACCTACAGCCCGAACTGCTGGATGGGATTACACCAAATTTAGCAGAAAGGTAGATGTTGTCACGCAGATTGTGCTTTTTCTTATTTGTTGCAAATCTGTTCAGTACTTTTTGCGAAATTTAAGCCGAAATTTATAGTGATATCTCTGGTCACAGATATTTTGCAACGGTTTCACGCTTAATTTGTGAATGCACACGCCAAAGGGAATGCTCTGATTGGCTGGACGCAACTTGAACAGAAAGTTGCGGCTGCCATTTTATTGATCAGGAATGATTCCCGGGGCTGAAGATTTCTGTGAAATCTAACATAAGGGGCCAGGGTAGAGGTACTCAGACCCCATGTTTGAGAAATGGGAGTATTAGTGACACAAAGTATGTGTCCAAAATTGATTCTAATAATCTAGTGCAATATTCTTGATGACGCTGCAATCGCCAGCGCGACTCCACGTGTACTGTTGCGGGGACATCGCGAATATTGCAATATCATAGCCAATATTGGTGAAAATATAAAAAAATATATATATTTGTATGCACTTGCCGGTCACTGTCACACACTCATGTATGCACTCACAAACTCACTCAGACACTTATACACCCATTCACATACCCACTCACACACTTATACATTCAGTCACATACCCACTCAGATACTCATGTACCCACTCACATACCAATTCAGGTACTCATGCACCCACTTACAGACTCACTCGGAGAGTGATGCACCCATGTACAGACCCACTCAGAGACTCATGCACCTACTTAGAGACCCACTCATAGACTCATGCTTACAGTCTCATACCCACTTAGAGACTTTTTCCCCCACTCACAGGCCCACCTGGGCACTCATTTACCCACTCACAGACCCACTCAGATACTCTTGAACCCACTTACAGACTCACTCAAAGAGTCACATACCCACTTACAGACCCACTCATACACTTACGTATGTCCTCACAGATCCACTGAGACACTCATACCCTCCCTCACAGATACACACAGACCCTCATATACCCATTTACACACCCATACCATCACTCACACACTTAGTCACAGACCCTCTCAGAGACTGATGGACTCAGTCACTCACTCACTCACTCATATACTCAGAAACTCACACAGCCACTCACAAACTCACTCAGATATACATGCACCTATTCACTCACCCACTCAAGGTGTTGTAATTTGGCAGCATTTAAGTTAAGCATTAGCTGAAGACAGCCTGTATTTAGAGGCTAAATTGTCCGCTTTGTGGAATCCATTTTGTATTTCTGGCAGCCATTTTGGCTGCCATGTGCTACCATGTGCTCGCCATGTGCTCTGTCCTACCTTCCTGTCAACTGCTCTTGAAATCTGCCTAGAGACAAGTTATATTTAGTTCCTCTTGCTTTGCACATGCTCAGTTGAGCTTGCAGCTGTTCCGAGTTTATAAATGTCAGGATGTGTCTACTAAAAGTAGAAACTGTTAGCTCCACCCACTTGTCGACTGTGCATTCTCTGTATGACCTTATATGTGCCTAAAACCAGCATTTGTGTTAGTACCGCCTTCATTTGAGCCCCTGTGTGGGTATAAAAGGACCAGGATCCTTCCATTCAGTGTGCTACTTCATGCATTACTGAAGGGTGATGTGCGAATGTTAGCTCCACCTCATGAGGTTTAATAAACTCTGTCTTTTCTATTTCCAGTTTCTGTGCCAACTTCTTCCTAAGTGTCTGAGGACTCTGTGCAGAGAAGGGAGAACCCCTAAGCACTGGTAGGCCTTGCTGAGGCTCACTACAACAAATTGGCACTTCCAACGTGGGACTCATCAGCGACTCGGATGCCCGAAGGACTGGTCGCGACGAAGGATTGGAATCTCGCTTTTGGACGCGATCGCTGCCTGAGGAGACCAGAGTCTTGGCACCCACGGCGTTTTTCCTTTCTTTCTGATCTGACCATCCCGGCGGCGCCGGTCCTTGACTGAGATCTCTTCTGTTGATTCGCCGTGCAGTGACCATTTGGTCGATTTGAGAACTTGGCAGTTGGAACCTGGACACCATTTGATTGGTAAGAGCCGTTTTGCGGCACTTGCTGTTGGTTTGATGCCTTTGATTGGTAAGGTAGTTTTAGTAACACTTACTGTGGCTTTGTTTGTATGATTGGCCTATTTTGGAATCTGTTTTGTAATTATATATGTATTGCAATACATATAGGCAGGTAATGAGGAGAATTTTCTCTATTTAAAATTGTTTGAACAGCGCAACGTACGAAAAGTACCTTAAGCGCTACATTGATTATAATACTGCATCTTTTGCACTATTTTTTTGGCATGCCTGTTTTCAGCACACTTCGTAGGATGTGTTGCTTTTGTAGTGGTACCAATTTGAGACTTGACGAAGCACAACCAGCCCCCCGGAGGGGACGCCTAATAGGGATATGTATATTAAGTATGGTATTTCTTCTATAATGTACTGCATGTTATGGAACAAATATACTAGTAAAGATCCTGAGTTGCGTTGGCCTATGTATGGGTCATTTGATTTGCGAAAAATTCAGTATGTGGAACAATGTATGTTTAAACGAAAGACTAGGCAAGATATGTTTGATTGTGTGCGAATGTGGGAGAAAGAAGTGCGTGAGCGAATGAAGCGTGAGCAAGCCTTGATTGACAAAGAACAGCGAAAGACCATTTATGCGAAAGCATTAGAGTTAAAAAACAAGGAGATGAGAGAAATTAAAGAGAGGGAAGATAGGGAACGCCATTTACAGGTGACTGGCCAATACGCTGTTAGGCAGCCCCTTTATCCTATCCTTAATAAACCGCAAGATGATTTCTTGTTATTAGATCGTTCTCCACCTCCGTATATTTTTTCTTCTGCTCCTCATGAGTCAGATGAGGACTCTTTTTCAGACCAGGACAAAGCTCGAGGAACTCGTTCCATGTTATCTGCTGAGCGTGCATCTGACATCAGATCTACTGCGCGTAAAGCCGTTCGTAGTACTACCAGTGCTTCTGAACTTTTAGATAGTATAAAAGGATGGCAGGAAAGGGAGCAAATATATTTTACCGATACATTTGCTGCAGAGGTTATTGAACGATTTAGGAAGTATTCGGTAGAAATGGAGCCCGATGATGTAGCAACTGATTGTAAACGATTACGTGACGGTCTTTTTGTCTTCTCCCAGGTGGCTGACACAATCAGACGCTTGGTTAAACTGCGTGTTGAAGCAGCCCGTTTGCAAGAGGAGAAAAAGGCAGCAGAAGCAGCTGCACTAGCATCTCAGATCAGCATGGCACAAACTTCTACTCCTGAAACAGATAAGAATGCTGTAATTCATGTGAAACCCATGCGGGAAGCCGCGCCTTTATATGTTCCTCCTAAAGGAACGGGTACAGAGGATGATAAGACTTCTCTTAATGCGAAAGGGTACTTTATTTATAATTGGGTTTACACTCCTTGGAATAGAGCAGATGTTATGGCCCTTAAAAATGCATTGCCTGACCCGCAAAAGAATCCAGCAGCCTTTTATGAGGAAGTTGAGGGTGCAATCAGCTCTTGTACTATGACTTTGTCGGATATTGATTTGTTTTTGGATTAATATTACCACCTGATATGTGGAGAACTGTGCGCAAAATAGATGATAATGCGACATTTGGAGCATTGTGGAAAGATTTAGAGCGGTTAGATGAAGATAGAGAACCTGCACAGAAACCGTGTCAGTTAATTTTAAATCTTCCGGCAGCTATATTAGTTAAGTTAAAGACGATCATTCCCCCTAAAAAGATAGATTGGACAGTGCTAGCGTCTTGCAAGCAAAAGGTAGATGAATCAGTTTCTGACTTCTTCACACGCTTTGAAGAAGCATTTCACGATTTTAGTGGCCAGTCATTGACAGATGACACGGGTAGGCATCTGTTTGTCAATAAATATGTCGCAAACCTTTTGCCAGGAATAGCTAGTCGCTTAAAGGCCAGTGAGAGTTCATGGACTACATCTTCTCCGGTTTCTCTTTTAACTATGGCCCAGTATTATGAGCGGCAAGAATTAGAAGCCAAAGGTAATGAGGACAAAAAGTCTAAAGAGTTGAAAACAAAGGTTATGTTGGCTCAAGCTTATGGTCCGCCTTCTAGAGATAATGATAGAGGTGGACGTGGATCTTATGGTTCGTCCTTTCCTTCCTCTGCCCGTTCGAATTTGTCTGTTGATCAGTGTGCGTACTGCAAAAAATTTGGACATTGGCTTTCTGATTGTCCAGTGCTGCATGCTCAGCAGAATCTACGTGGTCGGGGACAAATGAGAAATCGTTCAGGATATCAAGGGCCTAGAGGAAGCGCGAATGATCGTGCTCGGTTTGATGCTAATACACGTGGGCAGAATGGGTTTAACACTTTTGATAGAAGGAACCAATATCAAATGTCTGACTATGCGCCCTCTGATTTTCAAGATTCTGCTTATGCATAGGATTGCCTAGGATGGGGTAAGGAATCAGTTGAAGTTCCAGTAGATCAGAGGGGTCCCTATGTTACAGCACATGTTTTGGGTTCTACTGATCAGTTTCTGGTTGATACAGGAGCTACTCGTAGCGCCTTGTCTAAACAATTGGTTCCAAGGGCTCCCCTGTCTGGCTTAACCATTACATCGATAGGTTTCGATGGAACACCTTCCCTTAGCCCATTGTCACAACCACTTGCATTTGATATTGATAAGTTTACTGCTCCATGTCCGTTTTTGCTTTCTCCAAACACACCAGACAATATTGTGGGTCTTGATATGCTTAAATATTTCAGGGCTACGATAAGGTGTTCTCCGGAAGGAGTACGGGTTATTTTGAATGACAACTACCCTATGATTGAGAGATCTTGTATTGTTAAAGAGGACATTGCACTAGCCTCACTCCCTAGTACTTTGTGGGCTACTTCGGATACTGATGTAGGGCAAATGGTTATTCCACCAGTACATATTAGTGTCAAGGAGGGCGCTTTATTGCCAAGACTGCCTCAGTATAAAATTTCTCGAGAAGGAGAAGAAGCCCTCACACGTATTGTACATGATTTAATTAAGGTGGGGGTTGTGGAAGAAGTTCCTTACAATATTTGCAGTAGTCCGATTCTTCCCATTTTGAAAAAAGATACTGACACTAGGATTTATAGATTTATTATCGATTTGAGAGAAGTCAACAAGATTGTAGTACCACAGTACCCTGTAGTCTCTGACATAACGACATTGCTTACCCTGGTCCCTCCAACAGCAACTACATTTTCTGTAATTGATCTGAAGAACGCTTTCTTCTCGATTCCTATTCATCCTGATAGCCGATATTTGTTCGGTTTCACTTTGAATAATAGATCATACAGATTTTGTAGAGTTCCTCAAGGCTATACTGAGAGTCCTAGTATTTACAGTCAAGCATTGAAGAGACAGCTTGATTCCTTTACCTTGCCTAAAGGAGTGGCTCTCATACAATATGTCGATGACATCTTGTTGGCAGCCGATACACCTGAGCAGTGTGAGAAATGCACTTTGTCTTTGCTTTCTTTTCTTGCTACACACCACCATAAAGTATCACGAAAGAAATTGCAATATTGTAGACCGAAGGTGACCTATTTAGGACACCTTCTGTCTAAGGAGGGCCGTGCACTGACACCAGATCGCATTCAAGCAATTTTAGACACCCCAGTACCTTCCACGCAGAAAGATGTCCGTGCATTCATTGGTCTGACTTCGTTTTGCAGGCAATGGATATTGGGTTTTTCACACATTGTTAAACCCTTGCTAGCACTTTTGACTAAAAACACTCCGATCCCCCTTCCATGGACAGATGAATGTCAAAATGCTTTTTGTCAGTTGAGACAAGCTCTTTGCTCTGCACCAGTGTTAGGCACACCAGATTACACGAAGGCTTTTACACTCTATGTACATGAGAAAGAAGGATGTGCATTGTCAGTTTTAGTACAGACACACGGGGACAAACAGCGTCCTTGTGCATACCTTTCTGCAGTTCTTGACCCTGTTGCTCGTGCATTGCCTGGGTGTTTCCGTTCAGTTGCAGCGACGGCTGTGTCCATACGTCAGAGTGAAGGGATAGTTTTGTCACACAAACTGTTGGTGCTAGTACCCCATGCAGTAGATGCCCTTTTGAATCAGACTAAGACTCAGCACTTAACTAGTGCTCGTTTGACAGGATACGAATTGACACTGCTAGCACCTCATATTACCTTGAAAAGATGTGCGACACTGAACCCAGCCACTTTGTTGCCATATCCTGCGACTCAGTCTCAGTCAAAGGAGCCTCACGATTGTATATTCCTTACTGAGGAACAGACAAAGGGTCGCATCGATTTGCAAGATACGCCCCTTCCAGATGTAGATGGGGAACTGTGGGTTGATGGGTCCTGTTTGAAGTTACCAGATGGCACGACTTCAGCTGCTTATGCAATTACCACGCTTGAGACAGTAGTGGAAACAGCTCGCATACCTCAGAAGTCAGCTCAAGCAGCTGAACTAATAGCTTTGACACGAGCGTGTGAGCTTAGCACTGACTTGTGTGTGAACATTTACACGGATAGCCGCTATGCTTTTGGAGTGGTTCATGATTTTGGCCTACTCTGGAAGGAAAGAGGCTTTCTTACATCCCATGGGATGCAGATAATGCACGGAGAGTTAGTGCATAATCTCTTGACTGCACTTACATACCCAAAGAAAGTTGCTATTATGAAGTGTAGCGCACACAAGAAAGTGACTGACAAAATAGGACAAGGCAATGCCTTTGCAGACCGCGTAGCCCGTGAGTCTGCGATGCAGCGAAGCACTACACCCATGTACGTAGTGAAATCGCAAGCTGAGCGTTGGCATGATGCTAGAGAGGAAGTATTGGATATACAGAGATCTGCTTCTGTGGAAGAGCTTGAGCAATGGTCTAAAGAAGGAATATTAGATGATGAGGGTTGTTGGCGTAACAAAGAAATGAATAAGTGGAAATTGCCTGCGGCCTATTTACAACCTATGGTTCAAATGGCACATGGGCTGGCACATGTTGGAGCTCTAGCAATAACTAAATTGCTTACACAAGTTTGGGAGCATCCTGAAATTGCTAGCACAGCCAAAAGGGTAGTACAGTCCTGTTTGATCTGTTGGCAGTATAATCCTGGAAAAGGGACACGAACTCCTACAGGAGGGTTTGCTACACCAACTGCACCTTTTGAAGTTTTGCAGATGGATTACATCCAACTCGAACGCTGCAATAATCTGAAATATGTCCTAGTGGTGGTATGTGCCTTTAGCAAATGGATAGAGGCATACCCTACGAAGGATAATACTGCTCTCACCACAGCAAAGGTGCTTCTAAAGGAGTTTTTCCCTAGATACGGTGTTTGTAAACTTTTGTGGAGTGACAATGGACCTCATTTTATTGGGCAAGTTGTTGAGCATGTCCTGAAAGGATTAGGGATCAAACAGAAATTCCATACAGTTTTCCAACCGCAATCAGCAGGATTGGTGGAGAGGTATAACGCTACTCTAAAAACAAAGTTGGCGAAAATACTGGCTTCCACGTCTCTAAAGTGGCCAGATGCCCTACCTTTGGCATTGTTGTCCATAAGATCGGTGCCACATTCACGATCAGGTCTTACCCCCTATGAGGTGGTGTTTGGGAGACCAATGAACATTTGGGGAATTCCTAAGCCACGCCCCATACATGATGTTCCTTGTGTTCTGATGAATGATTATTTGGCACAGTTAACTGACAGTTTGATTTCTATTCATCAACAGGTTCGAGAAGCTCTTCCTGACAGATCTACAGGTGAGGCCCACGAACTCCGTCCTGGTGACCATGTAATGGTCAAGGTCTTTGACAGATCGAACAGCTTGGAGCCAAGGTGGCGAGGACCAGAGCAGGTGCTCCTTGCGACAAGGACAGCAGTTCGAGTGACAAACAGAAAGAATTGGATCCACAGCACACACTGCAAACGTGTGTCGCCTGCCTTGGTGGAACCTGCTGTGTTGACCGACCATCGAGAGATTCTGGAGACGGAGAAAGGCCAAGCTATCTCACCTGACGAATCTGCGGAAGTCTTCCCGGACCACACGATCACTGGAGTATCCAGATATCAATTGAGACCGAGGAAAGGATCTGCAGTTTTGAAAAAGACTGGTTGAGCTACCACCCTGGGTTAGTGAAACGGAGAGCCATTGTGGCAAGGGGAGGGGATCAGCCCTGTATTAGTGTAGTGACACCTACTTTGGCCCATGGTGAAGAAATCAGCGGCTGCCCAGGGAGAAGAGCTCCAACGACTGTTTTCAACAAGTTTTCAGAAAGATCAATCATTACTGCTGCTAAAATGAAAAGACAAATCATTTGTGCTGTAGGGTTTGTTGTTGCTATGGTGGCTATGGCAGCAATTACGTGGTACATCGAGAAGGTGGCTCCTGTTCGACAGCTTTTTGTTGCCACTACGACAGTACCCGTGGAACACCACTACTTTACTCTTCCTTACCATGAGCAAAAGCATCGACAATCTTACCTGAACAATACTTTTATCCAGATGTTGCACCATACTCACAATGCTACGAATACTACCAACTGTTGGGTGTGTGGGATGATACCTGCACATCAAAAGAAAGGAGGAACACCTTTTATTCCTCTTCCATTTTCTCACAATGGTTCTTGTCAAGCTTGGTATGCGCTCTTGTTTGCATATGGAAAGCCTTCAGTAGGTGGGATTATTTTTCAACTTAATAAAGTGTGTTATCAAAATAAAGAAGGTTATCCACAAGCCAAAGGGACTAAATGGGAATGGGAAGAGTATCAACCGGACAATATTTCAACACCATATGTTTTCACAAATGTGAGAATAATAAAGAACATTGGACCTTTTGTGATTTCTGTGACAAAAGCTAAAGCAGACTTGTGTATTTGTAGTGTTGGAAGAATTCCAGTGGGGAGGAGCGAGTGTACTGTAATCCTGACCATTGAAGGTGCCAATAAGAGCACTTTCACAGCCTCGCATAACACGTATTTTGTGTGTGGAAATAACGGATATTATCAATTACCTGTTGTGTGGTCAGGAATCTGCTATGTATCTTTTCTGTTGCCCCCTGTGTTTCTGGCACCTGCATTGTATCACCGTGATTTTAAACTGTACAATGACATTTCCAAAAACAGAAATAAGAGGACAATAAGTATGGATGAAGTTGACCAAACCGACACTACCCTACAACAATATGTTGATTTCAACTTGGGCTTATTTTTCTTTGTGGGTGCTGCATTAAATAGCAGGAAGATTAGGCGACTGACTCGTGTTGTGGAAGCTGTTACTAATCAGACAGCTATGGCACTTGGGAACATTACAGAGGAACTACAGATTGCAAGGATTGTAGCACTCCAGAATAGGATGGTGCTAGACGTGATTTTGGCTGATCGAGGTGGTGCATGTCGCATCATCGGTAGCAGCTGTTGTGTATTCATACCAGATCACTCACCTTCAGTATATGACGCAATATCAAAATTGCATAAGATTGCTGCAGAAATTCATCCAGAGACTGGAACTTGGACTTTTGCTGGATGGTTTTGGACTCTTGTTTCTGCTTGGGGCTGGAAGCTACTGACTATCCTGTGTGTAATAATTATAATATTTTTTACATGCTGTGTATGTATCCAATGTGGTCCAATGCTTTGCTCCATTTGCATTTCTGCTTGTATACCTGCCAGAGGGAACATTGCTGAAACAAAGGCCCAACAAATGTTGAATAAAGAGGTGGCCAAAATAATGTTAATAGATGTACGGGATGAATATCTAGATTACCCCAGATAAACGAATGTCTTCAGCCAATGCTGAAAGGGTCATCTGTTGTAATTTGGCAGCATTTAAGTTAAGCATTAGCTGAAGACAGCCTGTATTTAGAGGCTAAATTGTCCGCTTTGTGGAATCCATTTTGTATTTCTGGCAGCCATTTTGGCTGCCATGTGCTACCATGTGCTCGCCATGTGCTCTGTCCTACCTTCCTGTCAACTGCTCTTGAAATCTGCCTAGAGACAAGTTATATTTAGTTCCTCTTGCTTTGCACATGCTCAGTTGAGCTTGCAGCTGTTCCGAGTTTATAAATGTCAGGATGTGTCTACTAAAAGTAGAAACTGTTAGCTCCACCCACTTGTCGACTGTGCATTCTCTGTATGACCTTATATGTGCCTAAAACCAGCATTTGTGTTAGTACCGCCTTCATTTGAGCCCCTGTGTGGGTATAAAAGGACCAGGATCCTTCCATTCAGTGTGCTACTTCATGCATTACTGAAGGGTGATGTGCGAATGTTAGCTCCACCTCATGAGGTTTAATAAACTCTGTCTTTTCTATTTCCAGTTTCTGTGCCAACTTCTTCCTAAGTGTCTGAGGACTCTGTGCAGAGAAGGGAGAACCCCTAAGCACTGGTAGGCCTTGCTGAGGCTCACTACAACAAAGGCTCATGCATCTACTCACAGACCAACCCAGACACTCACCCTCCCAGTCACAGACCTACTCAGACACTCATGCATGCACCCATTTACTCACCCACTCAGAGACATATGCTTTCACTCACAGACCAATTGAGACACTCAGACACCCACTCACAGATCCACTCAGACACTTATACACCCACTCACAGACCCACTCAGACACTCACACACCCATACAGTTACTCAGACACCCACTCATAGACCCACTCAGAGACTTATGCACCCAGTCATTTATACACTCAGAGACTCATGTACCAACTCACAGTCACACTCAGAGACCTATACACCCACTGACAGAACCACTCAGACATTCATGCTGCCAGTGATAGACCCACTGAGAGACTTATGAATTAACTCGCAGATCCACTCATACACTCATGCACCCACTCACTCACCCACTCAGACACTCAGATATTCACTCACAGATCCAGTCAGACAGTTATGTACTTACAAATTCACAATGGCACTCATGCACCTACTCACAGATTGAGTGATAGACTTGTGCAACCAATCACAGACCCATTGCGACACTGATGCACCCACTCATATATAAACTGAGGCAGTCACACAGTTCATTACAGAAGCATTGATAGACTGATGCTCCATCTTACAGATTCACTCAAATACTTATACAGTGAATGAGAGACTTACTGCTACAGTGATGCGTGCAGTTATAGATTACACTGAAAAAGTTATGCACTCTGTTATAAAGATATTAAGGGAGTTGTACATGCTATTATACAGTCATTTAGATAGTAATGGTGTTTAGTCTGTTGGTTATAATCCATTTTGAAGTTATACGTTTTGTATGTGGTGGTGGCTATTGAATATTTGCATTTGTTTTGTCATTTCGCGACGCTATCAATACCATCACGATGCCCGACGTCACAGTGAAAACAGAAATTGCTTAAAATGATATGTTTCATACAAACTCCCTACAAAAATATGACTTTGAAAAGTGCAGTGATAAACCCTTAGTGTCTAACATATTGTGAAATGTGTGCATATGTGTGTTGTACACCTCTTAAAAAAGGCGCGATCATCACGGTTACCGAAGTCATCATGACTCTTGGCTTCATCGGGAAATCTGCTATTAAGTAAAATCTGTCGATATATATGTTTAAGACTTCCTCAAAAACATGCGCCTTTCGCGAGGTCATATCGGGTGTTACGACGTCGTCGTGAATATAAAAAATGTAAAGAAAAAAAACTACACTTATTATTCCACTGAAGAAAATTGAAGGTTATAAAAATACACATTATAGAGCCATTATTGATAGAAAATACAAATTAAAAACCTTAAAAATGCAATAAAAATATCATAGGTTACATGGACATTATAGTTGGGTAAAAGAATTTGAAAAACCTTAGAAATTCACTGAAAAGGTAACAGGGACGTTATACTTAGGGAATAGAATTTTAAAAAACATAAAAAATTCACTGAAAAAACAAAGGTTATAGGGTTGTTATAGTTAGAAATTAGCATTTAAAAACCCTTAGAAATTAATTGAAAAAACCAAAGGCTACAGAGGCGTTATAGTTAGGCTCAGGTTTCACTCATACAAAACCAGTGAAAGTCAGCAGTTATAGTTAGCTCAGCTAATTATAGCTCCTGCCCTCAATGTACTGCTTATGACCTCACATATTGCATCACTCATTACATGGCCAGTGACATCACTGATGACATCTCAAATGACATCACTGATGACATCATCCACAGAATCTCTGACGCACCCACTCATACCCCCATATAACCTTTCATATACCCACTCCAACTTTCACACTAACATTCTCAAAACCATTGACACACCCATACTAGTACTTACACACCCACTTACTGATTCACAGGTCTACACACACACATCCACTCAGCTACCCATAAACCAACTCACTCACTAATAGAGCCACTGATATATCCACTCATACACCCATATAGCCACTCACACACTGTCAGTCACTCATAAAGCTACTCACACACCTATTCACTCACATATAGAGTCAATCACACAGCCATTTACTCACTTATACAGTTATACACACAGTCACCACTTATTCATACAGATACTAACACATACTCACTCGCCTATACAGTCATTCACACAAGCACGCACTCACCCATACAGCCACTATCTCAATCCCTCACTCACACATACAGTCACTCATATACTCCAACACTCACCTATCCTGCCTTTCACATATCCAGTTACTCACTCATATACCACTGACACATCAATTCACACACTGACACAGCCATGCACACACTCAGTCACCTATACAGCCCCCCACTTACCTACTCACTAACCCATACAGCCACTGACTCACCCACTCACTCATCCATGCAAGCAGTTACACACCCTTTCACCCACCCACACAGACACTCATACAGGTACTCAGACAACCAATCAATCACTCATATAGCCACTCACCTACCCACTCACCAACCCATACAGCCACTTAGACACCATCTGATAGACTGATATAGACATTCAGACAACCTAGTTAGTCACTCATACATTCACTGAGAAACCTAATCACTCACTTATACACTCAGTCACGCACCCACTGAATCATCCATACAGGCACTCATACACTCACTGATTCATCAATACACCTTAGTATATATATTTAACACTCATAAACATTTTACAAAAAAATCACTGGATGATGTCATCAGTGATGTCATTTGAGATGTCATCAGTGATATCACTGACCATGTCCTGAGTAATGTAATATGTGAGGTAATAAGCAGTGCATTGCGTGGGTGCGAGTTATAGTTAGCTCAGCTAACTATAACTCCTGAATTTCACTGGTTTTGTATGAGTGAAATCTGAGCCTAACTATAATGTACCTGTAATCTTTGGTTTTCTAAGAAGTAGTCACATTTGCAGATTGGTGGAGAAGGGGGCAGGGCCTCTTATCAGTTTTCAGCAATCCCGCTGTGTGGGACTTACTGGAGGTAACAGGACGGGTTCTTGGCCCCCCAAGAACCCTCAGCATCCAAGGGCACTTCATCCCCCAACCAGTAGTGTACCAGGAGGTGCATTTGCAGAGTGGTAAAGAAAAGGGGCATGCCCTCCGAAGGCCACTGCGCAATCCTGCTCTGTAGGGCGTACTTGAGGTAACAGAAGAGGTTGCTGGCCCCAAGGTCCCTCAGGAGCCAAGGGGACTTCATCCACCAGCTAGTAGTGTGCCAGGAAGCATGATCACAGAGTAGTGGTGAAAGGGGATGGGTCCTCCAACAACCTCTCAGCAATCCATATGTGTGGGATTTATGGAGGTAACAGAAGGGGTTCCAGGCCCCCCCAGGACCCTCAGGAGGCAAGGGGACTTCATCCCCCAACCAGTATTGCACCAGGAGGCGCGTTTGCAAAATGGTGATGAAAGGGGGCGGTGCCTCCTGTGACTTTCTGGCCGGCCTTTTTTGGGGGGAGATTGGCCTCCTGGACCCCCTTCCCCAGGTCGATTTAGGCCCCGGGGCCAGGACTTTTTGTAATGGTAGAGAGAGGCTGCGTGGCACTCCTCCCCAGCATATTTTGGCCCGGTGACCACATTTCCCAGGCACGGCCTTTTTAAAACAAAATGTGTTATATAGGGGATGGGGGCCACGCGGTGCACTGCCCAGGCCGATTTCAGCCTTGGGGACCAATCCCCCAGGGCCCAGCCTACTTGTAATAGTGGAAGGGGCCATGCAACCCCCCTCCCTGGGCCAATTTCAGCCCCGGGGCTCCCAATCCCCCGGCCTTTTTTTTATTTTAGTAATACTCCTGTGGGAGGGGGGCCACACGGCCAATTTTGGTCCCAGAGACCCCATTCCCCAGGTCCCAGCCTCTTTATTTTGGGTGCCCTGGTCCCACCCAAGGCACCCAATTACCTCTGTTGGGACCATGAGGGAAGCCTCAAAGGAGCCTGCGGTCCCTGCCGGCTTCCCGCCTCCTGCAGGAGCCAGCATTGCTTTGACACATGGGGAACTGCTAAACATGAAGCTCCCTGTGTTTCAAAGCAATTGTCCTCTTTTTTCCTGGCGGCATATCTGCAGGCAGGAAAACAGAAATCTCAGCTCTCAGTCATTTGAGATGTCATTAGAGATGTTACTGACCATATATAACCACAACACCCAGACCAAATCTGGGGTAAGGGAACGAGAGGCACGGGGTACTGGGAGTCGGCAGCCTCCAAAATAAACTGTGTACCACAATGAAGCCGCTCCCAGTAGGGTGTCACAAGTTTTATCTAAAGGCCTTGGTTTCGTTCCGACACCAGTGAATGATCCCTTTGTGTTGAACATTGAACTTGCACAATTTTTTAGGAAAATTAAGCTCCGTAACCACTTCGGAGAAATAAATGATGTGCAACGTGAGAAGACCGACACTGGACTCAAGAAAAAGTCCACATTCGTGCCTCCAACACAAACAATCCCCTGCCACATTTTAGCTTTCGAGCAGGTGGTATTGAAGGAAGTAGAACAAATTAACTTCAAAAAGGAAAACGGCTTTCAAAACCTCACCAGTCGTGAACGACAGGCCTTGGAGAAATTAAAAAACAACACAGAACTCACAGTCAAACCAGCTGACAAAGGAGGCGCAATTGTTCTTATGAACAGATCAATGTACAGGGAAGAATGCAACCGCCTTCTAGCGGATGACAAGAGCTATGAGAAATATTCATACGATCCGACAGGACGTCTCACAACAAAGATAAAGGGGATGGTTGATGAAGCACTGTGCAACGACTGGATTACTAGACAAGAGGCCGCTTTCCTTGTGAATGAAAATCCTAGAACACCGAGATTCTACACTCTTCCTAAGATTCACAAGGAGAGATTTCCACCACCTGGTCGACCTATTGTGTCCGGCATCGGATCCATTCTTGAGCCCCTTTCACAATTTTGTGATTGGTTTCTTAAACCTATAGTTCAGAAATCCCGGTCCTATTTACGAGATACCAAAGATGTACTATGCCTTTTGAGAGACCTGGAAACCAATTTCAGGGAAGACATGTTCATTACTATGGACATTGAGTCACTTTACACAAGTATCCCTCAGAGGCGCACTCTGGAAGTAGTGGAGCAAATCTTATTAAATACAGACTGGAACTTCCAAACACCACAGAATTTCATCATGGAATGTGCAGAGGTAGCCCTTACCGAAAACTTTTTTGAATTTGAGGACACCCTGTACCACCAAATCACTGGCACTTCCATGGGCAGCACATTCGCCCCAAGTTTGGCTTGCCTATATGTACACCAGTTTGAAGAAGACCACATCTTCCATGAGAGTAATCCCTTCGCTGTAAATTTGAGGACATGGAAACGTTATATTGATGATGTTTTTATAGTGTGGCGAGGGGACCAGGAAACAGCGAGCAGGTTCATGGAATGGATTAACAACAAGGATCGACATCTGAGATTCACTCACTCCATGAGCAAGAACCATGCGGTCTTCTTGGACCTCAACATTACGATGAACATAGATGGCATTAGCACTAAAGTCCACAACAAGTTGACTGATAAGAATAGCTTACTACTATATGAAAGCTATCACCCAAAGGCCCTGAGGGATAACCTACCAGTTGGCCAGTTCCTCAGAGTACGTAGAAATTGTTCAGAAATAGAGAACTTTCGTGTACAAGCAGAAGAACTTGAAGTTAAATTACAAGACCGACACTACCCTAAGAAACTGATCAGGAAAGCAAAAAAGAGAGCAAAGAATGTGAATCGTGACGCCCTACTAGAGAACTATGAGAAAGAAAAACTAGACAGAGTGGTGTGTGTCACAACATTCACACCAGCCTCCAATGCCGTACAAAAAATCATAAGGAAGAACTGGCATATCCTTCATGGAGCAGGAAAACACTGGGAACCACCTCTTTTTGCTTTTAAAAGAAGTAAGAACTTACGGGACGAGCTAGTCCGGGCAAAAGATCCCCAACCCAGAGTGGATGATCAAATGACCTTATGGAACACTCAAAGACCCAGAGGACATTATGCATGTGGCAGTTGTGTTGCCTGTCCTCTTACAGTGACCGCCAAGACGGTTGACATCGGCACCACACGCCCATGGGTATTGAACCATTTTAGCAACTGTAATACGGAAAATGTGGTATACCTTCTCACATGCCCATGCAACCTATGGTACGTGGGCATGACCACTCGAAAAATCAAAATCCGTATCAACGAACATTGTAGTACCATTCGCTGCAAGAAAACCAACACAAAATTAACTAGACATTTTCTGGAACAGAACCATAGAGATACAGATCAAAAATGGGTAGTCCTGGAGGTCATGAAAAAACAAAAGATAGACCTTAGCAGGCCACTTCATGTGAGGGAACAGAGATGGGTTTACCGTCTCCGTACATGGAAAGAAGGCTTGAATGACGATATTCCCTGGCTTCAGTTAGCCCTGTAAATATTAGATATACATATGACCTGCATCCAATCCATCACGAAACACCAGGAATTTCTTGGCTGTTTTTAGCCTTTTAACTGCCATTTCTTTCTCCATATCTATAAACCATCTATATGTAAATATTGTTTTTATCGAGCCCTTCTTAGTGCACTGGATGTTTAATTTTATTGGACCATTGCACTTCGGCTCGGACTTTTCTGGTTTAGGAGTGTGGGACTGGTAATTTGCGCATCACATTTGTTTCCATCTTACTCAACATTATTCTCTATATTTCACCACATGGATTTATGACTACGTAATGTATGCGCATAGGTTATTTCTGGTATTAGACTACTTTCCCCTTAAAAAGCATCTAGGGGACATGTATTTATTAACTGTTCCCCCTTAGTGTGTGTCTACAACTCTGTAAAGTACAATTGGGCTATTTCAAGAGTTCTGTTTGAGCACAGGGCTGGTTATTTTATGATATCACACCCGTTTCTGTAGTACAGACCGGAGTCCCACTTTTGACTTTAGGTTTGTAACACGCATGCGCGTTGGAAGGCTCACTTAAACGTGAGCATTTCCATGATCTTGATGCGCATGTACAGCGCGTGAACACTCCTTTCCACGCTGTTGGCTGGTCCCAGTTATATTTATCTGAGCTTTGCTCAAAGACGCGGGGTTGTTTCTTTACGCATGCGCAGCTTAAGATTCATTTCACCGTGCGCTATACTCTGGCTCCTTGACGCGCATGTGCAAGGCGCTCACACTCCCACGTCATCATGTGAACGCCGGCCCGACTCAGGGCATGAATTTCCTGCCTTCCTTTGCGGATTTAGCTCTATATCCGCAACCCATATTTGGAAGGTCAGGCAAGCCTCCGGACCTCCTATTTACCAGAAGGTTGGGACACCGGATCCCACACTGCAGTTTTCCATTTAGCGGTGATTAGTAATTTACTCATTATGCTGACACTATTTAAAACCAACCGCCAGCTCACTCAGTCCACAACGAGGAGCTGAGGTGCACAGATCTAGGCACAGAGGCGGAGATCACGTCCAGTCACAGTAAGAGTATGAATGTGGGGCTGATTGACTTCCTTTACAGGTTGCGTACTATGGAGGTATTTTAGAACCTCCTGTGTTTTTTACAATCTCTTTAAACATCTTGTGTTCCTGTGTTTTCTCCTCATTTTTCTAGCGTTCTGACCTAAGGGGTCTCCTGCCCTCACCCTCCTATGGGGCACAAGTGTCCTCATTTTAGGGTAAGCATTTTGGAGGAATTTTCTTCCAAGTGGGTGCATAGATTTTTGTCACATTATCGTTG
This sequence comes from Calotriton arnoldi, assembly GCA_963921515.1. Taxonomy (NCBI): domain Eukaryota; kingdom Metazoa; phylum Chordata; class Amphibia; order Caudata; family Salamandridae; genus Calotriton; species Calotriton arnoldi. The sequence goes on from CAWUFW010011448.1 coordinate 52,201, forward strand.
CACCTATAGCCACTCACGATAGATTTAGGGTGTATGTGGCTTATTTGTTTTGTTATGCTTGTGTCCTATGCAATTTTGACAGTTTGTCTGCACATATTTGTTTTTATCTTTCAGGCTTAAGAATTTAGCCATATCACAGTGGTAGCGTGATCTTCATCACCCCACTGCATGGAAATCCTTTCACCATAGTGTGGTAAGAGTGGAGCCCGTTATATAGAACTTTTGTAATATGGTCCTGATGAATGCCGCGGACCCAACTGGGCCTTAGGCAGAAACATGTCGACCCCATTGACAGCGGTGGGGGGACAATAATATCCCCATTACACCGATCACTTTGTTTTTAACTACCATATAGATGCCAGCACCATTAAATTTAAGCTGACATCCTTAATGGCTTCTTAACTCACTATTTCCTTTGGGCCCCCACTTAGTTTAGAAGTGCATCCCTGTCGTCAGGTGTATGCCCGCCCTCTATCAAACCAAGGTTTTAGAGGGCGAGGACTGGTCAATGATGAAGCATGACACCAGGTGGTGTGTGAGACCAGTCCTTCATTTTATGTGAGATGTCTTCACTCACAGACTAAAACTGCACTAGTACTTGTGACACCCTACTGGGAGCGGCTTCATTGTGGTACACAGTTTATTTTGGAGGCTGCCGACTCCCAGTACCCCGTGCCTCTCGTTCCCTTACCCCAGATTTGGTCTGGGTGTTGTGGTTATATAGTTTGTACGGTTTCCAGCCGTGGGAACATAGTTAGGGGTTTAAAATTACCCTAGTGTGGGTACTATACTGGACATTTCTGGAATTCTAACCAGACGTCTCCTGAAACTCAAGAGACACAATCAGTAAAATACAACCTTTTATTATAAAGGTGTGTGTTGTCCAATCATTATGGACACCGAGTTAGCATTTAATGAGGAGAATTATGCAGAAATTCTTAAAACACCATCCCTGTTAGCAGAGACAGTGGTAGCACAGACGATTCAAAACACAGATGAGTGGGAGGCATTGTCCATCAAAAAGAAAGAACAAATCCGGACAGCTCTACATGGAGCTTTTATGACTGAGTACCTGCGGAAGAACAGTGCACCAAGGGGCTTGATCGTTACCAATGAGCCTAGACTTTTCCTTAATAATAAAGAGTTCCGTATCAACTGGTCAGGGATAGCCTGGAAGTGCAAGAAGGACTGGCTAGTCCTTATCATCAACACCGCTAGGGAACTAGCCGATGCATTGCTGGTAGAGATCCAACAGAGTGAGAATAGACTCAAAACTATGATTCAAACAACAGTGTTTAAAAAGAAACTGGATGAAATTAATAAAGACCATTCGGAATACCAAGAATATCTTACCCAGTCAAAACTCACTAAGTTGAAGAAAGATGTCCAGAAATTTAGGAAAGAGACTATATACCCGTATACCACTGACGAATACTATGAAAGACCTGTCCAACCACAACAAAATAAAAGACAACAACGCTTTAGGGCAACACCACAAAACTGGACCTTTAGTTCTGGGGAAGAGAGAAGCTCAAGTGGAAGCAGTAGGGTTGAGAGCACTGACGGCTACCAGGGTAGAAGACAACAAAACTATCAACAACAAATGATGCACCCACCAATGCCCCAGTATGGTTTTTGGCAACAACCATACTATGCGCCAGGCTTTGGATTTCCACCGGGACCGCCCCCTTTTTTATACCGGGGCCGAGGCCGGGGCAGAGGAAGGCAAAAAGGCAGAACACAAGGGTACAATGGGAAGACCAGACCCCAGTGGCAATGGGAACAAGGAGCAAGGGGAAAGAGAACGGCCCATCAACGAGCAGAGAGTAACTAATATTATCAATTTGAGTGACTATCAACTCTCTGCGGATGAGGAAACAGTTTTATCTAAAGGCCTTGGTTTCGTTCCGACACCAGTGAATGATCCCTTTGTGTTGAACATTGAACTTGCACAATTTTTTAGGAAAATTAAGCTCCGTAACCACTTCGGAGAAATAAATGATGTGCAACGTGAGAAGACCGACACTGGACTCAAGAAAAAGTCCACATTCGTGCCTCCAACACAAACAATCCCCTGCCACATTTTAGCTTTCGAGCAGGTGGTATTGAAGGAAGTAGAACAAATTAACTTCAAAAAGGAAAACGGCTTTCAAAACCTCACCAGTCGTGAACGACAGGCCTTGGAGAAATTAAAAAACAACACAGAACTCACAGTCAAACCAGCTGACAAAGGAGGCGCAATTGTTCTTATGAACAGATCAATGTACAGGGAAGAATGCAACCGCCTTCTAGCGGATGACAAGAGCTATGAGAAATATTCAAACGATCCGACAGGACGTCTCACAACAAAGATAAAGGGGATGGTTGATGAAGCACTGTGCAACGACTGGATTACTAGACAAGAGGCCGCTTTCCTTGTGAATGAAAATCCTAGAACACCGAGATTCTACACTCTTCCTAAGATTCACAAGGAGAGATTTCCACCACCTGGTCGACCTATTGTGTCCGGCATCGGATCCATTCTTGAGCCCCTTTCACAATTTTGTGATTGGTTTCTTAAACCTATAGTTCAGAAATCCCGGTCCTATTTACGAGATACCAAAGATGTACTATGCCTTTTGAGAGACCTGGAAACCAATTTCAGGGAAGACATGTTCATTACTATGGACATTGAGTCACTTTACACAAGTATCCCTCAGAGGCGCACTCTGGAAGTAGTGGAGCAAATCTTATTAAATACAGACTGGAACTTCCAAACACCACAGAATTTCATCATGGAATGTGCAGAGGTAGCCCTTACCGAAAACTTTTTGAATTTGAGGACACCCTGTACCACCAAATCGCTGGCACTTCCATGGGCAGCACATTCGCCCCAAGTTTGGCTTGCCTATATGTACACCAGTTTGAAGAAGACCACATCTTCCATGAGAGTAATCCCTTCGCTGTAAATTTGAGGACATGGAAACGTTATATTGATGATGTTTTTATAGTGTGGCGAGGGGACCAGGAAACAGCGAGCAGGTTCATGGAATGGATTAACAACAAGGATCGACATCTGAGATTCACTCACTCCATGAGCAAGAACCATGCGGTCTTCTTGGACCTCAACATTACGATGAACATAGATGGCATTAGCACTAAAGTCCACAACAAGTTGACTGATAAGAATAGCTTACTACTATATGAAAGCTATCACCCAAAGGCCCTGAGGGATAACCTACCAGTTGGCCAGTTCCTCAGAGTACGTAGAAATTGTTCAGAAATAGAGAACTTTCGTGTACAAGCAGAAGAACTTGAAGTTAAATTACAAGACCGACACTACCCTAAGAAACTGATCAGGAAAGCAAAAAAGAGAGCAAAGAATGTGAATCGTGACGCCCTACTAGAGAACTATGAGAAAGAAAAACTAGACAGAGTGGTGTGTGTCACAACATTCACACCAGCCTCCAATGCCGTACAAAAAATCATAAGGAAGAACTGGCATATCCTTCATGGAGCAGGAAAACACTGGGAACCACCTCTTTTTGCTTTTAAAAGAAGTAAGAACTTACGGGACGAGCTAGTCCGGGCAAAAGATCCCCAACCCAGAGTGGATGATCAAATGACCTTATGGAACACTCAAAGACCCAGAGGACATTATGCATGTGGCAGTTGTGTTGCCTGTCCTCTTACAGTGACCGCCAAGACGGTTGACATCGGCACCACACGCCCATGGGTATTGAACCATTTTAGCAACTGTAATACGGAAAATGTGGTATACCTCCTCACATGCCCATGCAACCTATGGTACGTGGGCATGACCACTCGAAAAATCAAAATCCGTATCAACGAACATTGTAGTACCATTCGCTGCAAGAAAACCAACACAAAATTAACTAGACATTTTCTGGAACAGAACCATAGAGATACAGATCTAAAATGGGTAGTCCTGGAGGTCATGAAAAAACAAAAGATAGACCTTAGCAGGCCACTTCATGTGAGGGAACAGAGATGGGTTTACCGTCTCCGTACATGGAAAGAAGGCTTGAATGACGATATTCCCTGGCTTCAGTTAGCCCTGTAAATATTAGATATACATATGACCTGCATCCAATCCATCACGAAACACCAGGAATTTCTTGGCTGTTTTTAGCCTTTTAACTGCCATTTCTTTCTCCATATCTATAAACCATCTATATGTAAATATTGTTTTTATCGAGCCCTTCTTAGTGCACTGGATGTTTAATTTTATTGGACCATTGCACTTCGGCTCGGACTTTTCTGGTTTAGGAGTGTGGGACTGGTAATTTGCGCATCACATTTGTTTCCATCTTACTCAACATTATTCTCTATATTTCACCACATGGATTTATGACTACGTAATGTATGCGCATAGGTTATTTCTGGTATTAGACTACTTTCCCCTTAAAAAGCATCTAGGGGACATGTATTTATTAACTGTTCCCCCTTAGTGTGTGTCTACAACTCTGTAAAGTACAATTGGGCTATTTCAAGAGTTCTGTTTGAGCACAGGGCTGGTTATTTTATGATATCACACCCGTTTCTGTAGTACAGACCGGAGTCCCACTTTTGACTTTAGGTTTGTAACACGCATGCGCGTTGGAAGGCTCACTTAAACGTGAGCATTTCCATGATCTTGATGCGCATGTACAGCGCGTGAACACTCCTTTCCACGCTGTTGGCTGGTCCCAGTTATATTTATCTGAGCTTTGCTCAAAGACGCGGGGTTGTTTCTTTACGCATGCGCAGCTTAAGATTCATTTCACCGTGCGCTATACTCTGGCTCCTTGACGCGCATGTGCAAGGCGCTCACACTCCCCACGTCATCATGTGAACGCCGGCCCGACTCAGGGCATGAATTTCCTGCCTTCCTTTGCGGATTTAGCTCTATATCCGCAACCCATATTTGGAAGGTCAGGCAAGCCTCCGGACCTCCTATTTACCAGAAGGTTGGGACACCGGATCCCACACTGCAGTTTTCCATTTAGCGGTGATTAGTAATTTACTCATTATGCTGACACTATTTAAAACCAACCGCCAGCTCACTCAGTCCACAACGAGGAGCTGAGGTGCACAGATCTAGGCACAGAGGCGGAGATCACGTCCAGTCACAGTAAGAGTATGAATGTGGGGCTGATTGACTTCCTTTACAGGTTGCGTACTATGGAGGTATTTTAGAACCTCCTGTGTTTTTTACAATCTCTTTAAACATCTTGTGTTCCTGTGTTTTCTCCTCATTTTTCTAGCGTTCTGACCTAAGGGGTCTCCTGCCCTCACCCTCCTATGGGGCACAAGTGTCCTCATTTTAGGGTAAGCATTTTGGAGGAATTTTCTTCCAAGTGGGTGCATAGATTTTTGTCACATTATCGTTGCACCTATAGCCACTCACGATAGATTTAGGGTGTATGTGGCTTATTTGTTTTGTTATGCTTGTGTCCTATGCAATTTTGACAGTTTGTCTGCACATATTTGTTTTTATCTTTCAGGCTTAAGAATTTAGCCATATCACAGTGGTAGCGTGATCTTCATCACCCCACTGCGTGGAAATCCTTTCACCATAGTGTGGTAAGAGTGGAGCCCGTTATATAGAACTTTTGTAATATGGTCCTGATGAATGCCGCGGACCCAACTGGGCCTTAGGCAGAAACATGTCGACCCCATTGACAGCGGTGGGGGGACAATAATATCCCCATTACACCGATCACTTTGTTTTTAACTACCATATAGATGCCAGCACCATTAAATTTAAGCTGACATCCTTAATGGCTTCTTAACTCACTATTTCCTTTGGGCCCCCACTTAGTTTAGAAGTGCATCCCTGTTGTCAGGTGTATGCCCGCCCTCTATCAAACCAAGGTTTTAGAGGGCGAGGACTGGTCAATGATGAAGCATGACACCAGGTGGTGTGTGAGACCAGTCCTTCATTTTATGTGAGATGTCTTCACTCACAGACTAAAACTGCACTAGTACTTGTGACACCCTACTGGGAGCGGCTTCATTGTGGTACACATGTTACTGACCATGTCATGAATTTATGTAGTATGTCAGGTCATAAGCATTGCATTGCGGGGGTACGAGTTATAGTTTGCTCACTATCTATAAGTTCTGAATTTCTCTGGTTTTGTTCGAGTGACACCTGAACCTAACTATATCATTTCTGTAACCTTTGGTTTTTTCATTGAATTTCTAAGGTTTCCATTTCCTAACTATTACGCACCGGTAACCTTTGTTTTTTAGTGAATTTCTAAGCTTTTGTAAATGCTAATTCCTAACTATAACGTCCCTCTAACCTTTGTTTTTTTCAGTGAATTTCTAAGGTATTTTAAAAGTCAATTCCTAACTATATTGTCCCTGTAACCTTTGGTTTTTTTCAGTGAATGTATATGTTTTTTAACTAGTAGTCACATTTGCAAAGTGTGGAGAAAGGGGGCTGGGCTCCGACCAGCTCTCAGGAATCTCACTATATAGGACTTACAGGAGGTACCAGGAGGGCTTCTTGGCCCCCAAGGTCCCTCAGGAGTAAAATGGACTTCATCACCCAACCAGTAGTGCATCACAAGCCACTTTTGCAGAGTGATGGAGAAATTGGGTGTGGCCTCCGAAGACCTCTTAGCAATTCCACTGTGTGGGACTTACTGTAGGTAACAGGAGGGGTTGTTGGCCCCCAAGCATGTCCTTGTGGGACAACTGCCCCTCCTGTTACCTCCAGTAAGTCCCACACAGCAGGATTACTGAGAGGTTGTCAGAGGCCCGCCCCCTTTCTCCACCACTCTGCAAACCTGCCTCCTGGTGCACTACTAGTTGAGAGGTGAAGTCCCCTTGGCTCTTGAGGGTCCTTAGGGGTCAACTGCCCCTCCAGTTGTCTCCAATAAGACTCACACAGCTGGATTGCTGAGAGGTTGTCAGAGGCCATGCCCCCTTCTTCCATTACTCTGCAAATGCGTTTCCTGGGGCACTACTGGTAGGAGGAAGAAGTCCACTTTAGTCCTGGGGCCCTCAGGAGTAAAATGGATTTCATTCTCGAACCAGAAGCATGCCAGGTGGTGCGCTTGCACAGTGGTGTAGAAAGGGGGCGTGGCCTCCAAGTTCTCTCAGCAATCCTGCTGTCTGGGACTTACTGGAGGTAACAGGAGGGCTTGTTGGCCCCCAAGGACCCTCAGCATTCAAGGAGACTTAACTGACCAACTACCACTGTGCCAGAAGGCACATTTGCAGAGTGGTGGTGAAGGGGGCATGGCCTCTGGTGACTTGCCGGAGGTTTCTTTTATTGAATATTTTTTTTAGGGAAAGGGGCTGTGTATTCCTCTTTCCCTTGGCTGATTTTGGCCTCAGGACCCCATCCCCAGGGGCCAGTCTTTCATGAAATGGAGAGTGGGACCATGTGGCCCCCCCTTCTCAGGCAGATTACGGCCCTGGGGACCCCATCTCCCAGGGCCCAGCTTTTCATTTTTTTCTTTGTTTTCTTTTAAATTTAATAAAGGAAGGGGCCTGCATGGCCCCCTTCCATGGGCCAATTATGGCCCGGGGACCCCATCCCCCATGGCCTGCCCTTTTTTAAAAATATATATATTTCTTTTTAATACACATGGGAGGGGGAGCGAGCGGCCCCTTTCCAGGCCAATTTTGGCACCCTGTACCCCATCCCCCACACTACTGGGTGCCCTGGTTTTTACAGTTGGGGACCATGGGGAAAGCCTGAAGGCCCCCGCGGTCTCAACTGGCTCCTCGCCTCCTGTGGGAGCCAGAATTGCTTTTGGACAGAGGGAGCTGCTAACATCCAGCTCCCTCTGTCCAAAAGCAATTCTGCTCCGCTTCGTGCAAGCAAAAACATTTATAATGCTCTTGCTTCAACAAAGCAGAACAGTGTTTATGATGGCTTGGTAGGAAAAGCCATAGCAATCTGCAATGTCCTGGGGTGGGCACCCCAGGACATTGTTAGAGCTGGCTCTGGGGGGTGGCAGTCCCCAGGGACATGTAGGGCTCCTGGAGGGGGCCGTGCAGCCCCCCACCTTTCTTCAAATTTGCCCCAGGGAGGTGGTGGTCCCCGGGACAGCAGGGGGATGCAGGAGCCCCCTTTAATATTAAATCTAGCCCTGGGGAGGTGGTGGTCCCTGTGGCTGCGAGGGGAGCATGTGGTCCCCCAGCATTTCAATATTGCTAGCCCCTGGGAGGTGGCATTCCCCAGGGCTCTGTGGGCCCAGGCCTCCACATCATTATTTAAACTTCGCCCCGGGACCTGGCCCACCCGGGTGCCTAGATTAAATAAAGTGTGGTAGCCCAGCTCTTTTGAAAAAAAAATTCAGTGGGAGTTGCGAATCCAGTGCGATTCCCGTCAAATGTTTAAAAAAAAATGCTTTTGTGGCCCTGGGAGTTCCTTGTGGGACCCCCCAAAAGGCAGAAAGGGTCAGGGTGCTTCTACCCTGACCACTTTTTTTTGTGACTTGTTTCTCAAGTTTTGAACATTTTGTGAAGATTTGTCAAATGACTCCAAAGTAATTGGTAAATGAAAAAATGTTTTTCCTATGGAAACCATATCCTAACTATAACTTCCTCCTGGTGACCACCAGTAGGTAATATATATATATATATATTATCTACTGGCGGTCGCCAGTAGATAGTTATAGTTACAACCTATTATCCATAGGAAATCCGCGACATTCTATTTGAAATAACTCTCTTGCCGGTTGACGTATCTTCGCGAAATTTTCAAACTTCGTGGGGCGCTCCGGTACGCTCCTACCCTGAAAGTCTCGGGGTGATACGTCAAGCGGGGGCCGAGAAAAAGGGGGTCCCAAAACGCGTTTTCCCCATGCATTTTCCCATAGGAAACTTTAGACACGGCTACAGCCCGAACTGCTGAACGGAATTACACCAAATTTGGCAAAGAGGTAGTTCTTGGTTCAGAAAGAACCCTTTTTGTTAAATGGTGTAAATCCGTTCAGTAGTTGCTGAGAAAATCAAAAAGTAAAAGTACATATATATCTATGGGCACGGAGGATTCGCGCACCCTCCCGATCACGAGCTGCATGTTAATTGGCTGTCAGCTGGCTGTCAACATTCCGATTCAGGAAATGTTGGCAGCCATTTTGTCCCTCGGTAGAACCGAGGGACAGAAACAAGTGCGCAAAGCGCACAAAGGGGGAGGGTAGAAACACCCTGACCCCCTAGGTTTGCTCAGGGGGTCCCACAAGGACCCCCTGGGCAAAAAAAAATTTCTTTTTTTAAAAATCGGCAGGATGCGCTCAGGGAGCGCAAACCCTGCCGAAAAAAATCGAAGCGCGGTCTCCCGCGCTTCGATGTTAGTTGGCCCCGGGTGGCCCAAGTCCCGGGGGCATGCTGGGGGGTTAATTTTATGTGTGGGGGGCCTCTAAGGGCCCCCAAGCCCGGGGACCACCACCCCCGGGGCTTTATGTACAATGGTGCGGGAGGGCTCTGAGCCCTCCCGCAGCCCCGGGGACCACCACCTCCCGGGGCTTCTTTTTTTTATTAAAAACCTGTGTGGGGGCTCCAGCCCCCACACGCCCGAGACCACCACCTCCCGGGGCACTAAGAAAAATTACAATGGGGGTCCGTTTTGGACCCCCAGAGCCCGGGGACCACCACCTCCCGGGGCTGTGCACTGAATGGGAGGGGGCCGCGCGGCCCCCTCCTGGAGCCCTTGATGGCCCTGGGGACCACCACCCCCAGGGCCGGCTCCTGCAGTGTCCCGGGGTGCCTACCCCGGGACACTGCTGTTTGCAAAGACAGGACGGGAGCCTCGCGGCTCCCGTCCTGTCATTGCAAACTTGCTTTGGATATTGGAAGAGAGAGCAGGAAACCTGCTCTCTCTTCCAATATCCAAAGCCGATTGCTTTCCACATGGGGAGCTGCATCTTAGCAGCTCCCCATGTGTAAAGCTATGCCGGCTCCCGTAGGACACGGGGAGCCGGCGGGACTGTGGGGGATTGGGGACCCCCACAGTCCCCAATGAAGGGCCAGCCCCGGGGATGGGGTCCCCGGGGCAAGTAGTGGCCCGGGAGGGGGCCACGCGGCCCCCTCCCCCAAATTTTTTTAAAAAAAACGATCGGGCCCGCAGGCCCCGCCCCTTCCTTCACCACTCTGCAAACGCGCCCCTGGCGCGTTTGCAGAGAGGAACGAATTCCCCTTGAATACTGGGGGTCCCTGGGGCCAACTAGCCCACCAGGAACCTCCAGTATGCGCCAGAGGCTGCCTTGCAGAGAGGTGTACAGAGGCCACGCCCCTTTTGACACCTCTCTGCAACGCAGCTCTATGGCGCTTTTGGAGGTATATGGTGGGCTAGTTGGACTCCGGGGACCCTCAGGATTCAAGGGGACTTAATCCCCCAACTTAAAACGCGCCACGGGCGCGTTTGCACAGTGGTGAAGGGAGGGGGCGGGGCTTGAGGTGACATGTGTGCAAACAGGCCCCGTGGCGCGTTTTAAGATGGGGAATTAAATCCCCTTCAATCCTGAGGGTCCCTGAGGGCCAACTAGCCCAACAGGTACATCCAGAAAGTGCCACAGAGCTGCGTTGCAGAGAGGTGTAAAAGGGGTGTGGCCTCTCTACACGTCTCTGCAACGCAGCCCCTGGCGCATATTGGAGGTTCCTGGTGGTCTAGTTGGCCCCTAGGGACCCTCAGGATTCAAGGGAACTTAATCCCCCAACTTAAAACGCGCCACGGGGCGCGTTTGCAAAGATGTCACCTCAGGCCCCGCCCCCTCCCTTCACCATTGTGCAAATATTCCTCTAAAATCAGCCGAAATAGGAATTCCGATTTACTCACCTGTTATAAGGAGAGACCTCAGTGCTGTATCTTTCAGCCCAGTACTGGTCCTGAAAAGTAATTTTAACCGTACTTACCGGTAACTTGAATTTCCTTCATAGGCTAACATTGACTGGTTTCACTTGGAAATTCTTCTAAGTGTGGAGTTTTGGAACTTTAAAATATTCCTCTAAAATCAGCCGAAATACGAATTCCGATTTACTCACCTGTTATCAGGAGAGACCTCAGTGCTGCATCTTTCAGCCCAGTACTGATCCTCAAAAGTAATTTTAACCGTACTTACCGGTAATTTGAATTTCCTTCATAGGCTAACATTGACTGGTTTCACTTGGAAATTCTTCTAAGTGTGGAGTTTTGGAACTTTAAAATATTCCTCTAAAATCAGCCGAAATACGAATTCCGATTTACTCACCTGTTATCAGGAGAGACCTCAGTGCTGCATCTTTCAGCCCAGTACTGATCCTGAAAAGTAATTTTAACTGTACTTACCGGTAACTTGAATTTCCTTCATAGGCTAACATTGACTGGTTTCACTTGGAAATTCTTCTAAGTGTGGAGTTTTGGAACTTTAAAATATTCCTCTAAAATCAGCCGAAATACGAATTCCGATTTACTCACCTGTTATCAGGAGAGACCTCAGTGCTGCATCTTTCAGCCCAGTACTGATCCTGAAAAGTAATTTTAACCGTACTTACCGGTAACTTGAATTTCCTTCATAGGCTAACATTGACTGGTTTCACTTGGAAATTCTTGTGTGTGGAGTTTTGGAACTTTAAAATATTCCTCTAAAATCAGCCGAAATACGAATTCCGATTTACTCACCTGTTATCAGGAGAGACCTCAGTGCTGCATCTTTCAGCCCAGTACTGATCCTGAAAAGTAATTTTAACCGTACTTACCGGTAACTTGAATTTCCTTCATAGGCTAACATTGACTGGTTTCACTTGGAAATTCTTCTAAGTGTTGATTTTTGAAACATACAAATATTCCTCTAAAATCAGCCGAAATCCGAATTCTGATTTACTCACCTGTTATCAGGAGAGACCTCAGTGCTGCATCTTTCAGCCCAGTACTGGTCCTGAAAAGTAATTTTAACCGTACTTACCAGTAACTTGAATTTCCTTCCATAGGCTAACATTGACTGGTTTCACTTGGAAATTCTTCTAAGTGTGGAGTTTTGGAACTTTAAAATATTCCTCTAAAATCAGCCGAAATACGAATTCCGATTTACTCACCTGTTATCAGGAGAGACCTCAGTGCTGCATGTTTCAGCCCAGTACTGATCCTCAAAAGTAATTTTAACCGTACTTACCGGTAACTTGAATTTCCTTCATAGGCTAACATTGAATGGTTTTCAGCAAAAAAGTTTCAAAGTGTTGATTTTCACAAACTACAAATATTCCTTAAAAATCGCCTGTATGACTTAAACGCATTCTTTCAACTGTTTACAGGAGATGCACCAGTGCTGGATCCAGGATCCAACACTGAGTAAGAAAAAGTAACGATAACAGTTTTTACCTGCTAAGTGAATTTCCTTCCATAGGATAACATTGGTGATTCTATGAGAAAAAGTTTCAGTGTCAACTTTTAAAATACAATAATATTCCTTAAAAATCACGACTGTAACCAAAACGCCTTTACTCAACTGTTTACAGGAGATGTACCAGGACTGAATCTAGGATCCAGTCCTGTGGTTACAAAAGTAATCCATAAAGTAACTAATTGCATTTAACTAGAAATTCACATTGAGCTGAATGTTGCATTGTGTTTGAAAATGTGTTGCCCATTGCAACAACTGTAACTACTGTACTTAAAAGTCTATTGCCTATCTGCAAAGTATTTAAACTAAAGTAATTCATTCTGAGAAAGTATTTTTTGTAATGTAATGTATAATGTAATTACAATGTAATTTGACAAATAAAATATGTAAAAAAAAATTGTTTCTAAAAATGTAGTAAATCAGTATGAAAAAAATTAATATAACAATTAATACATTTAAAAATTGTCATTTACAAAACCTTTGAAATTCACTGAAAAAACCGTAGGTTTCAGGCACGTTATAGTTAGAAATTAGCATTTAAAAAACCTTTGAAATTCACTGAAAAAACCATAGGTTTCAAACACGTTATAGTTACAAATTAGCATTTAAAAAACCTTTGAAATTCACTGAAAAAACCATAGGTTTTAGGGACAGTTATAGTTACTTGGACATTGCACTCGTACAAAACCCGTGAAATTCCCCGTTATAGTTAGTTCAGCTAACTATAACTCGCGCCTCGCAATGCACTGCTGATGACGTCACATATTACATCACTCATGACATGGTCAGTGACATCACTGATGACATCACTGATGACATCTCAAATGACATCACTGATGACATCATCCACGTGATAATCTGATGCACCTCCTCACACCCTAATATAATCTTTGATACACCCACTCTAAATTACAGACTGCCATTCGCAAAACCATAGACACTCCAACACCAATAACTACATACCCACTCACTGATTCTTAGGTCTACACACACACATCCACTCACTCACCCGTACAGTCACTCATACTTACGGTCACTCAGTACAGGACTATCATATGCACTCTTACTCCTATATAGACACTCAAACAACGCCACTCATCCATAGAGATACTCACACACCTAGTCAGTCATGCAAATAATTAAACACACTGCCATTTACTCACCTATACAGTTATACACACACCAGCTCACTTACTCATACAAATAGTAGCACATTGTTACGCTCTTATACAATCACTGATACAAGCACACAATCATCCATACAGCCACTATCACAATCACTCACTCTTGCTTATAGCTATTTATATACTCCAACACACATATATACTGCCTTTCACATATGTAGTTACTCACACATGTACCACTGGGACATACATTCACTCACTAACACACTCTTACACACACTTACCCACCCATACAGTCTATCACAGATGCACTCTTGAAACCATCCACCCAGTGAATCACCCACTCACACATCTATGCACAGAGTTGCACACACCCCTCCCACACAAACACTCAGGCACCCATACAGATACTCAGACAAGCATTCAATAACTCATATAGAAAATCATTTAGCTATTCACAAACACATGCAGCCACTTACACAGCAACAGACAGACGGATACAGACATACACCCAGTTTAGTCACTAACCCATGCATTCAGTAAGATACGTTAAATCACTCACTTATAGAGTCAGTCACGCACCTACTAAATCATCCATACAGACACTTAGACACCCACTCATTCTTCAATACGTCTTTTCCTATATATTTTAAAAATATTTAAACTTTACAGAAACACACAGTCACTGGATGATGTCATCAGTGATGTCATTTGAGATGTCATCAGTGATGTCATCAGTGATGTCACTGACCATGTCATGAGTGATGTAATATGTGACGTCATCAGCAGTGCATTGCGGGGTTGCGAGTTATAGTTAGCTGAACTAACTATAACGGGGGAATTTCACGGGTTTTGTACGAGTGCAATGTCCAAGTAACTATAACTGTCCCTAAAACCTATGGTTTTTTCAGTGAATTTCAAAGGTTTTTTAAATGCTAATTTGTAACTATAACGTGTCTGAAACCTATGGTTTTTCAGTGAATATATATATATATATATATATATATATATATATATATATATATATATATATTCACTGAAAAAACCATAGGTTTTAGAGACAGTTATAGTTAGTTGGACATTTCACTCGTACAAAACCATAGAAATTCCCCGTTATAGTTAGTTCAGCTAACTATAACTCGCGCCCCGCAATGCACTGCTGATGACGTCACATATTACATCACTCATGACATGGTCAGTGACTTCACTGATGACATCACTCATGACATCTCAAATGACATCACTGATGACATCATCCATGTGATAATTTCATGCATCTTCTCACACCCTAATATAACTTTTGATACACCCACTCTAAATTACAGACTGCCATTCTCAAAACCATAGACACTCCAACACCAAAAACTACATACCCACTCACTGATTCTTAGGTCTACACACACATCCACTCACTCACCCGAACAGTCACTCATACTTAGTCACTCAGTACAGGACTATCATTTGCACTCATACACCTATATAAACACTCACACACCGCCACTCATCCATAGAGGTACTCACACACCTAGTCAGTCATGCAAAAAACTTAATCACACATCCATTTACTCACCTATACAGTTATACACACACCAGCTCACTTACTTATACAAATACTAGCACATTCTTACACTCTTATACAATCACTGATACAAGTACACACTCATCCATACAGCCACTCTCACAATCACACACTCTCACTTATAGCCATTTATATACTCCAACACACATATGTACTGCCTTTCACATATGTAGTTACTCACACATGTACCACTGAGATATACATTCAATCACTAACACACCCATACACACACTCACCCACCCATACAGTCCATCACAGATGCACTCTTGAAACCATGCACCCAGTGAATCACCAACTCACACATCTATGCACAGAGTCACACACACCCCACCCACACAAACACTCAGGCACCCATAAAGATACTCAGACAATCAATCAATAACCCATGTAGACACTCATGTAGCTATTCAGAAAGCCATTCAGCCGCTTACAAACCAACAGACAGACGGATACAGACATTCACACAGTTTAGTCACTAACCCATGCATTCAGTAAGATACATTTAATCACTCACTTGTAGAGTCAGTCACTCACGTACTAAATCATCCATTCAGACACTTATACACCCACTCATTCTTCAATACGCCTTTCCCTATATATATTAAACATATTTAAACTTTACAGAAACACACAGTCACTGGATGATGTCATCAGTGATGTCATTTGAGATGTCATCAGTGATGTCATCAGTGATGTCACTGACCATGTCATTAGTGATGTAATATGTGACGTCATCAGCAGCGCATTGCGGGGGCGCGAGTTTTAGTTAGCTGAACTAACTATAACGGGGGAATTTCTATGGTTTTGTACAAGTGAAATGTCCAACTAACTATAACTGTCCCTAAAACCTATGGTTTTTTCAGTGAATATATATATATATATATATATATATCATCAGCAAGTCCCGTAGCGGTTGCAGGCAGCAGAGAACACACGGGCACAGACCACAGCTGGAGGTGAAATAGTGAGTTTATTCACAAGTTAAACAGGTCCACATAACGCGTTTCGGCCGCCGACCTGTGGCCTTGATCACATGAACACGCTACGTACAAGTAGCAGCTTTATAGGCAGGTAGGTGAGTTGCATTACGTTAATAGTCACGAATGCATATGTTTTACGGTAACTATAAAGTACAATGACAGTGCAAAATTTTATTAGTGTAATTTTACTGTAGTGCATGACATACACAATCACGACAGTGCCCCAAGTCATGGATAGATATCCGATGACGAAAAGAGAGAGTTTCCGAGGACAGATAAAAAAGAAAGAAATGAGAGTGGCTGTGCAGTGCGGGAATAAAAATGAGAAGGAGGCGCGTGGCTTGCCTGTATTCGCATAAGAGTCTGACGAGCGTGGGAGGTAAAAGCCATTAAAACGGTGAGATGCGAGTGTGATCTCAAAGAAAAATAAGGGATACAGCCTAATAACTGCGCAGTGCTGGTTGAGGGAATCCCACAAGTAAAGCACAGTGGCTTACATGAACAGGCTGACGCGCAATGTTACCCCACAGAGCCATCCCAACTAAAAACAGTCCAAACGGAAACCCAACAGGTGACGGGGCAAGCTGTGCGATGACAGCTAAGAATGAGTGGAGAGAGTTAAAACACTTTGAATGTGGAAAAAATTTACATATATATATATATGTATGCCATAGTACATAATATATATATATATATGCTATTTACATAACATATGTTATGCCTCTTTCTATGAAAGCACGTGTCACAGTATGTACATTTGATTATAATGAAGGTACCAGTAAAAATATTACAAGATATTTAAAAAAAAAAAAAGTAAATACTTAAATAAAAAATATTACATATATGTATATTTGTATATGTCTGTGTGTATTACCCAGTGGCAGTCACCACTTGGCAGTTATAGTTAGAACCCTGTTTCCATAGGAAATAGATTTTTTTGGGTTTGTTTATAACTTTGGTGCAGTTCGACGAATCTTAACAAAACAAAAACAAAAATTCTCATTCACCTTAGCTCCTTCTTGGAAAGTTTCCGGGTGACCTGTCATGCGAGGGCCTAGAAAAAGGGCGGGTCTCAAAAAGCATTTTCCCCATTAAATTTTCCAAGGTAAAATTGAACAGCGATACCGCAAAAATGGGCAATCGGAATTACACCAAATTTTGCAGAAAGCTAGATCTTGGTCTAGAAAATGTGCTTTTTGTCATTTGTTGTAAAACCGTTAGGTAGTTTTGGAGAAATTAATGTTCACAATGTGTGTGTATATCAAGCCACAGTGGATCCGTGGAGCTGGCAGAGCTAAAGATAGCAACTGATTGGCTGCCACCACATCAACAAAGATGTAGCAGTAGCCATTTTAGGTCTTGAGTAACTCAGTAACAGTGTCCTTAAAAAAAGTTTTTTTTAAAACATACGGGTGGGTAGGGTAGTGATACTCTGCCCCTTCAGACCTGGTGGTGAGGGTAGGGGATCCTGGACACTAAATAGTGCTGGTTAAAAACATAAAAGATGGCTCTCACCTTTTTTAAAAATAAGCCCCTTTGGATAGGCCAGGTCCAGGGAGGTCGACAACCCTTCAGAGGTCCCCAGGACACCTTCCCCGGGGCGATTCTTTTATGTGGAGGGGGCATGCAAACCCTTTTCCGGAGCCTTTTAAAGGCCCTAGGGACCCGGTACCCTGGGGCAGATCTAATAGCTTTTGGGAGGGGGCCTTTGGTCTTAGAGAGGTTATTTCCGGGCGCATTTGTTTATTATGGGGAGGGGGGCGTGTAGCCCAGAGTGTACCCTATCCCCCAGGCCCGATCAAAGCAGTGTCCTAGGGACCCCATCCACCGGAACAATGCTGTGTTCTCTGCCTGGAAGTGTGGGAGCAGGAAATGTAAACTTTATTCTCTGCCTGCATTCTCCTGGGATTACAACTTTACTCTCTCCCTATGGGAACACAGAAATAGGCTGAGGAATGGAGCTGACTCCTGTTGGCACCCACAATGGGGAGCCAGAGGGGCATGCCCGGTGGCCCCCAATGATTTCCCTTGCTGTGGGTGCCCCAGGTGGTACCCGGGCACCCACTTTCAAATAATAGCCGGCTCCAATTGGCAACCACTATGGGTGTTGGCTAGGGAGTCAGCATGGGCTGTGGGGGCCTTGGGGCTCCCCCTGCAGCCCCCTATGATTTCCCTTGTTGAAGGTGCCCCGGTTGGGCACCAGGGAGCCCACTTCAAATAATAGCCAGCTCCTACCACTATGGGTGATGGCTGGGAAGCTGGCAGAGGCCCTGAGGATCCTCCTGCTTCACCCAATTTACCTTGTTGTGGGTGCCTTGGGGCTCCCTCTGCAGCCCCCGATGATTACCCTTGGTGCAGGTGCCCCAGTGGGGCACCAGGGAACTCACTTTCAAATAATAGATGGCTCCTGGCAGCACCAACTATGGGTGATGGCTGGGAAGTCGGTAGAGGCTTGTGGCTTCCCCACGGCCTGAAACTTAATATAAACTTTGGGTGTCCTGGGATATCCAAATATATATATATATATATATATATATATATTCACTGAAAAAACCATAGGTTTCAGGGACGTTATAGTTACAAATTAGCATTTAAAAACCTTTGAAATTCACTGAAAAAACCATAGGTTTTAGGGACAGTTATAGTTAGTTGGACATTGCACTCGTACAAAACCCGTGAAATTCCCCCGTTATAGTTAGTCCAGCTAACTATAACTCGCGCCCCACAATGCACTGCTGATGACGTCACATATTACATCACTCATGACATGGTCAGTGACATCACTGATGACATCACTGATGACATCTCAAATGACATCACTGATGACATCACTGATGACATCATCCAGTGACTGTGTGTTTCTGTAAAGTTTATATATTTTTATATATATAGGAAAAGACGTATTGAAGAATGAGTGGGTGTGTAAGTGTCTGTATGGATGATTTAGTAGGTGCGTGACTGACTATAAGTGAGTGATTTAACGTATCTTACTGAATGCATGGGTTAGTGACTAAACTGGGTGAATGTCTGTATCCGTCTGTCTGTTGCTGTGTAAGTGGCTGCATGTGTTTGTGAATAGCTACATGAGTGTCTATATGAGTTATTGAATGCTTGTCTGAGTATCTGTATGGGTGCCTGAGTGTTTGTGTGGGAGGGGTGTGTGCAACTCTGTGCATAGATGTGTGAGTGGGTGATTCACTGGGTGGATGGTTTCAAGAGTGCAACTGTGATAGACTGTATGGGTGGGTAAGTGTGTGTAAGAGTGTGTTAGTGAGTGAATGTATGTCCCAGTGGTACATGTGTGAGTAACTACATATGTGAAAGGCAGTATATATGTGTGTTGGAGTATATAAATAGCTATAAGCGAGAGTGAGTGATTGTGATAGTGGCTGTATGGATGAGTGTGTGCTTGTATCAGTGATTGTATAAGAGCGTAAGAATGTGCTACTATTTGTATGAGTAAGTGAGCTGGTGTGTGTATAACTGTATAGGTGAGTAAATGGTAGTGTGTTTAATTATTTGCATGACTGACTAGGTGTGTGAGTACCTCTATGGATGAGTGGCGGTGTTTGAGTGTCTATATAGGAGTATGAGTGCATATGATAGTCCTGTACTGAGTGCCCGTAAGTATGAGTGACTGTACGGGTGAGTGAGTGGATGTGTGCGTAGACCTAAGAATCAGTGAGTGGGTATGTAGTTATTGGTGTTGGAGTGTCTATGGTTTTGCGAATGGCAGTCTGTAATTTAGAGTGGGTGTATCAAAGGTTATATTAGGGTGTGAGGAGGTGCATCAGATTATCACGTGGATGATGTCATCAGTGATGTCATTTGAGATGTCATCAGTGATGTCATTAGTGATGTCACTGACCATGTCATGAGTGATGTAATATGTGACGTCATCAGCAGTGCATTACGGGCGCGAGTTATAGTTAGCTGGACTAACTATAACGGGGGAATTTCACGGGTTTTGTACGAGTGCAATGTCCAACTAACTATAACTGTCCCTAAAACCTATGGTTTTTTCAGTGAATTTCAAAGGTTTTTAAATGCTAATTTGTAACTATAACGTCCCTGAAACCTATGGTTTTTTCAGTGAATTTCAAAGGTTTTTTAAATGCTAATTTGTAACTATAACATGTCTGAAACCTACAGTTTTTTCAGTGAATTTCAAAGGTTTTGTAAATGACAATTTTTAAATGTATTAATTGTTATATACATTTTTTCATACTGATTTCCAAATTTTTTAGAAACAATTTTTTTTACATATTTTATTTTTTAAATTACATTGTAATTACATTATACATTACATTACAAAAATACTTTCTCAGAATGAATTACTTTAGTTTAATTACTTTGCACATAGGCAATAGACTTTTAAGTACAGTAGTTACAGTTGTTGCAATGGGCAACACATTTTCAAACACAATGCAACATTCAGCTCAATGTGAATTTCTAGTTAAATGCAATTAGTTACTTTATGGATTACTTTTCTAACCACATTACTGGATCCTAGATTCACTCCTGGGAATCTCCTGTAAACAGTTGAGTAAAAGCGTTTTGGTTACAGTCGTGATTTTTAAGGAATATTATTGTACTTTAAAAGTTCACACTTAGAAACTTTTTCTCATAGAATCACCAATGTTATCCCATGGAAGGAAATTCACTTAAAAGTTAAAAACTGTTATCGTTACTTTTTCTTACTCAGTGTTGGATCCTGGATCCAGCACTGGTGCATCTCCTGTAAACAGTTGAAAGAATGCGTTTAAGTCATACAGGCGATTTTTTAGGAATATTTGTAGTTTGTGAAAATCGACACTTTGAAACTTTTCTGTTGAAAACCAGACAATGGATTCCTATGGAAGGAAATTCAAGTTACTGGTAAGTACGGTTAAAATTACTTTTCAGGATCAGTACTGGGCTGAAAGATGCAGCACTGAGGTCTCTCCTGATAACAGGTGAGTAAATCAGAATTCGAATTTCGGCTGATTTTAGAGGAATATTTGTATGTTTCAAAAATCAACACTTAGAAACTTTTTCAGCAAAAAGCAGGCAATGATATCCTATGGAAGGAAATTCAAGTTACTGGTAAGTACGGTTAAAATTACTTTTGAGGATCAGTACTGGGCTGAAAGATGCAGCACTGAGGTCTCTCCTGATAACAGGTGAGTAAATCGGAATTCGTATTTCGGCTGATTTTAGAGGAATATTTTAAAGTTCCAAAACACCACACTTAGAAGAATTTCCAAGTGAAACCAGTCAATGTTAGCCTATGAAGGAAATTCAAGTTACCGGTAAGTACGGTTAAAATTACTTTTCAGGACCAGTACTGGGCTGAAAGATGCAGCACTGAGGTCTCTCCTGATAACAGGTGAGTAAATCGGAATTCGTATTTCGGCTGATTTTAGAGGAATATTTTAAAGTTCCAAAACACCACACTTAGAAGAATTTCCAAGTGAAACCAGTCAATGTTAGCCTATGAAGGAAATTCAAGTTACCGGTAAGTACGGTTAAAATTACTTTTGAGGATCAGTACTGGGCTGAAAGATGCAGCACTGAGGTCTCTCCTGATAACAGGTGAGTAAATCGGAATTCGTATTTCGGCTGATTTTAGAGGAATATTTTAAAGTTCCAAAACTCCACACTTAGAAGAATTTCCAAGTGAAACCAGTCAATGTTAGCCTATGAAGGAAATTCAAGTTACCGGTAAGTACGGTTAAAATTACTTTTCAGGACCAGTACTGGGCTGAAAGATGCAGCACTGAGGTCTCTCCTGATAACAGGTGAGTAAATCGGAATTCGTATTTCGGCTGATTTTAGAGGAATATTTGTATGTTTCAAAAATCAACACTTAGAAACTTTTTCAGCAAAAAGCAGGCAATGATATCCTATGGAAGGAAATTCAAGTTACTGGTAAGTACGGTTAAAATTACTTTTGAGGATCAGTACTGGGCTGAAAGATGCAGCACTGAGGTCTCTCCTGATAACAGGTGAGTAAATCGGAATTCGTATTTCGGCTGATTTTAGAGGAATATTTTAAAGTTCCAAAACTCCACACTTAGAAGAATTTCCAAGTGAAACCAGTCAATGTTAGCCTATAGAAGGAAATTCAAGTTACTGGTAAGTACGGTTAAAATTACTTTTCAGGATTAGTACTGGGCTGAAAGATGCAGCACTGAGGTCTCTCCTGATAACAGGTGAGTAAATCAGAATTCGTATTTCGGCTGATTTTAGAGGAATATTTGCACAATGGTGAAGGGAGGGGCGGGGCCTGAGTTGACATCTGTGCAAACGCGCCCCGTGGCGCGTTTTAAGTTGGGGGATTAAGTCCCCTTGAATCATGAGGGTCCCTACGGGCCAACTAGCCCACCAGGAACCTCCAGTATGCGCCAGGGCGCTGCGTTGCAGAGACATTTACAGAGGCCACACCCCTTTTTACACCTCTCTGCAACGCAGCTCTGTGGCGCTTTCTGGACGTACCTGTTGGGCTAGTTGGCCCCCAGGGACCCTTCCCTGGGCCTGTATTGGCCCCGGGGACCCCCTCCCCCGGGGCATGGCCTCTTTTTTTTTTATTTGGAGGGGGGCTGCGTGGCCCCCCTCCTCAGGCCATTTAAGGCCCCGGGACCCCATCCCCCGGGGCCGGCATTGCACTTTTTTTTTTTTTTTTTAAATTTTTGTTACTTTGGGGAGGGGGCTGCGTGGCCCCCTCCGTGGCCTCTTATGGCCCCGGGGCCTGGCCTCTCGTTGGGGACTGTGGGGGTCCCCAAACCCCCACAGTCCCGCCGGCTCCCCGTGTCCTACGGGAGCCGGCATTGCTTTACACATGGGGAGCAGCTAACATGCTGCTCCCCATGTGGAAAGCAATCGGCTTTGGATATTGGAAGAGAGAGCAGGTTTCCTGCTCTCTTCCAATATCCAAAGCAAGTTTGCAATGACAGGACGGGAGCCGCGAGGCTCCCGTCCTGTCATTGCAAACAGCAGTGTCCCAGGGGTAGGCACCCCGGGACACTGCAGGAGCCGGCCCTGGGGGTGGTGGTCCCCAGGGCCATCAAGGGCTCCAGGAGGGGGCCGCGCGGCCCCCTCCCTACATTTTGAAAGTCCCGGGGAGGTGGTGGTCCCGGGGCTCTGGGAGTCCAAAACGGACCCCCATTTAAATTTTCTTAGTGCCCCGGGAGGTGGTGGTCCCGGGCGTGTGGGGGCTGGAGCCCCCCACACAGGTTTTTTAAATAAAAAGAAGCCCCGGGAGGTGGCGGTCCCGGGCCTGCGGGAGGGCTCAGAGCCCTCCCGCACCATTATACATAAAGCCCCGGGGGTGGTGGTCCCCGGGCTTGGGGACCCTTAGAGGCCCCCACACATAAAATTAACCCCCCCCCAGCAGGCCCCCGGGATTGGCCCACCCGAGGGCCAATTAACATCGAAGCGCGGGAGACCGTTCTTCGATTTTTTTTTTTTTTCGGCAGGGTTCGCGCTCCCTGAGCGCATCCTGCCGATTTAAAAAAAAATATATTATTTTTTTGCCCAGGGGGTCCTTGTGGGACCCCCTGAGCAGACCTAGGGGGTCAGGGTGTTTCTACCCTGCCCCCTTTGTGCGCTTTGCTACCGAGGGACAAAATGGCTGCCAACACTTCCTGGTTTGGAGTGTTGACAGCCAATTAACATAAAGCTCGTGCTCGGGAGGATCCGCGGCCCTAGATATCACTATCTTTTTACTTTTGATTTTCTCAGCAACTACTGAACGGATTTACACCATTTAACAAAAAGGGTTCTTTCTGAACCAAGAACTACCTCTTTGCCAAATTTGGTGTAATTCCGTTCAGCAGTTCGGGCTGTAGCCGTGTCTAAAGTTTCCTATGGAAAATTGCATGGGGAAAACGCGTTTTGGGACCGCCCTTTTTCTCGGCCCCCGCTGACGAATCCCCCGAGACTTTCAGGGTAGGAGCGGACCGGAGCGGGCCATAAAGTTTGAAAATTTTGCGAAGATACGTCAACCGGCAAGAGAGTTATTTCAAATAGAATGTCGCGATTTCCTATGGATAATAGGTTGTAACTATAACTATCTACTGGCGACCGCCAGTAGATAATATATATATATATATATATTATCTACTGGCGGTCGCCAGTAGATAGTTATAGTTAAAACCTATTATCCATAGGAAATCCGCGACATTCTATTTGAAATAACGTTGGCGCCGGTTGACGAATCTTCGCGAAAGTTTCCAACTTGTTGGGGCGCTCCGGTCCGCTCCTATCCTGAAAGTCTCGGGGTGATACGTCAAGCGGGGGCCGAGAAAAAGGGGGTCCCAAAACACGTTTTCCCCATTCATTTTTCCATAGGAACCTTTAGTCGCAGCTACAGCCCGAACTGCTGAACGGAATTACACCAAATTTGGCAAAGAGGTAGCCCTTGGTTCAGTGTCGTGCCTTTTGCTTAAATGGTGTAAATCCGTTCAGTAGTTCCTGAGAAAATCAAAAGTAAAGTCACATATATATCTGGGCGGAGCCTAACCACCCATGTCATCGTGAGATCTGATTGGCTGTCAGCACTTCATCCTGGAATTGCTGGCAGCCATCTTGGGACCAATATAAATGATAGTACCTCATTGAAATGCATTGTAGTGAATAGAAGATGTTGAGGGTTACCAAAAGGAGAACTATAAAGGGTGATAACAGGCTTTAGTTACATTAGAATTTATTTGTTGATGGTACCATACGAATTTTAGGAATTGTGGTGTAGTCTAAGGTGATTTTACCATGTGAAAAACCTTCTGCTGGGATATCATGAATCATGTTTGAGAGAACACTATTTTCTCATGCTTGTCCCATGGAGGTTTGGAAGGTGCTCCAGAAGCTAAAATGAGAGCATATTTTCTGTAAATTCACATTATCTTTCTCACTCATGTGAGAATGAAGTCTGACATTCTCAGTAAAACATGTACATCCAACAAGGGCAGAGACTGTCAGTTGATTCCTTTGTGTTCTACTGCAGCTTCCCAGAGTGTTCTAAAGAACAACTAGAGTGCTAACAGCCTTACTTATGACAAAAGTATGGCACACCTGAAGCCATCTTGATTGGAATATACTGATAACACTTAAACAATTTAATTTAAAAAGGAACAAAATGATGGGGTTCATTTTGTCATAGAAATTATGGTTAGTGCTGTAGAAAGAAAAATTAGGACATGTTTCAAGTGTGATCTCAAATATCTTCCTGTTATATTTCAACAGGAGCAGCCTGCCAGTTGATGCCTTTGTGTTCTACTGCAGCTTCCCAGAGTGTTCTAAAGAACAACTAGAGTGCTAACAGCCTTACTTATGACAAAAGTATGGCACACCTGAAGCCATCTTGATTGGAATAAACTAGTAACACTTAAAACATTTAATTTAAAAAGGAACAAAATGATGGGGTTCATTTTGTCATAGAAGTTATGGTTAGTGCTGTAGAAAGAAAAATTAGGACATATTTCAAGTGTGATCTCAAATATCTTCCTGTTATATTTCAACAGGAGCAGCCTGCCAGTTGATGCCTCTGTGTTCTACTGCAGCTTCCCAGAGTGTTCTAAAGAACAACTAGAGCGCTAACAGCCTTACTTATGACAAAAGTATGGCACACCTGAAGCCATCTTGATTGGAATAAACCGGTAACACTTAAAACATTTAATTTAAAAAGGAACAAAATGAGGGGTTCTTTTTGAAATAGAAATTATGGTTAGTGCTGCAGAAAGAAAAATTAGGGCATGTTTTAAGTGAGATCTCAAATCCTCTTCTATTTCATTAGAAAATTCTGACATGCAGACTGAAACAATCACTTTCAATACCAGCAGCAGACTACCAGTTAACTCCCTGGTGAGCAGTAGCTTTACTCCAGTGATCTAATGAGCAACTAGAGTGCTAACATTCTGAATTTATGGCAGATGTGAGACACATCTGAATGCCTTCTTGATGGAATCAAAGTAAAAACTGAAAGCATTTCCTACTGAGGAGACTGCAGTAAATGAAGAAATTAGGAAACTTCATAACAAAGAAGTCTTCCAAGATGGCCACCAGTGAAAAAAGAGCCCAAATGTAGCACAAATATTACCCAGATGTAGCCCACATATAGCCCAATGACAAAAGTGTGCAAAACACTTTTTATTTTTAGTTTTTTGCAGTTTTATGTAGTGCAGACTGGTCAGGTATTGGAGCATTGCATCTTAAAACATGACCCCCCTACACTACAAAAACACCACTGCACTACCTTAAACCCTAAAACACTACCCCCAGAACGACCCCCTACACTACACAAGCACCACTGCACTATCCTAAACCCTAAAACACTACCCCCAGCACGACCCCCTACACTACCCAAACACCACTGCACTAACCTAAATCCTAAAACACTACCACCAGCACGACCCCCTACACTACCCAAACACCACTGCACTACCCTAAACCCTAAAACACTACCCCCAGCACGACCCCCTACACTACCCAAACACCACTGCACTAACCTAAATTCTAAAACACTACCCCCAGCACGACCCCCTACACTATACAAGCACCACTGCACTACCCTAAACCCTAAAACACTACCCCCAGCACGACCCCCTACACTACACAAACACCACTGCACTACCCTAAACCCTAAAACACTACCCCCAGCACGACCCCCTACACTACCCAAACACCACTGCACTAACCTAAATCCTAAAACACTACCCCCAGCACGACAACCTACACTACCCAAACACCACTGCACTACCCTAAAACATGACCCCCTACACTACACAAATACCACTGCACTACCCTAAACCCTAAAAAACTACCCCCAGCACGACCCCCTACACTACACAAGCACCACTGCACTACCCTAAACCCTAAAACACTACCCCCAGCACGACCCCCTACACTGCCCGAACACCACTGCACTGCCCTAAACCCTGAAACACCAGCCCCTGCATGACCCCCTACACTGCCCGAACACCACTGCACTGCCCTAAACCCTGAAACACCACCCCTAGCACGACCCCCTACACTGCCCGAACACCACTGCACTGCCCTAAACCCTGAAACACCACCCCCTTCACGACCCCCTACACTGCCCGAACACCACTGCACTGCCCTAAACCCTGAAACACCACCCCCAGCATGACCCCCTACACTGCCCGAACACCACTGCACTGCCCTAAACCCTGAAACACTACCCCCAGCAAGACCCCCTACACTGCCCGAACACCACTGCACTGCCCTAAACCCTGAAACATCACCCCCAGCAAGACCCCCTACACTGCCCGAACACCACTGACCTAAACCCTGAAACACCACCCCCAGCACGACCCCCTACACTGCCCGAACACCACTGCACTGCCCTAAACCCTGAAACACTACCCCCAGCATGACCCCCTACACTGTCCGAACACCACTGCTCTGCCCAAAACCCTGAAACACCAGCCCCAGCACGACCCCCTACACTGCCCGAACACCACTGCACTGCCCTAAACCTTGAAACACCAGCCCCTGCACGACCCCCTACACTGCCCGAACACCACTGCACTACCCTAAACCCTGAAACATCACCCCCAGCACGACCCCCTACACTGCCCGAGCTCCACTGCACTGCCCTAAACCCTGAAACACCAGCACCAGCACGACCCCTACACTGCCCGAACATCACTGCACTGCCCTAAACCCTGAAACACCAGCCCCAGCACGACCGCCTACACTGCCAGAACACCACTGCACTGCCCTAAACCCTGAAACACCAGCCCCAGCACGACACCCTACACTGCCCGAACACCACTGCACTGCCCTAAACCGTGAAACACCAGCCTCAGCACGACCCCCTACACTGCCTGAACACCACTGCACTGCCCTGAACCCTGAAACACCAGCCCCAGCACAAGACCCTACACTGCCCGAACACCACTGCACTGCCCTAAACCCTGAAACACCACCCCGTGCATGACCCCCTACACTGCCCGAACACCACTGCACTGCCCTAAACCCTAAAACAACACCCCCAGCGCGACCCCCTACACTGCCCGAACACCACTGCACTGCCCTAAACCCTGAAACACCACTTCCTGCACAACCCCCTACACTGCTCGAACACTACTGCACTGCCCTAAACCCAGAAACACCATCCCCAGCACGACCCCCTATACTGCACAAACACCACTGCACTGCCCTAAACCCTGAAACACTACCCCCAGCAAGCCCCCTACACTGCCCGAACACCACTGCACTGCCCTAAACCCTGAAACATCACCCCCAGCAAGACCCCCTACACTGCCCGAACACCACTGCCCTAAACCCTGAAACACCACCCCCAGCAAGACCCCCTACACTGCCCGAACACCACTGCACTGCCCTAAACCCTGAAACACCAGCCCCAGCACGACCCCCTACACTGCCCGAACACCACTGCACTGCCCTAAACCCTGAAACACCACCCCCTGCACGACCCCCTACACTGCCCGAACACCACTGTACTGCCCTAAACCCTGAAACCCCACCCCCAGCATGACCCCCTACACTGCCCGAACACTACTGCACTGCCCTAAACCCTGAAACACCACCCCCAGCACGACCCCCTACACTGAACGAACACCACTGCACCGCCCTAAACCCTGAAACACTACTCCCAGCAAGACCCCCTACACTGCCCGAACACCACTGCACTGCCCTAAACCCTGAAACATCACCCCCAGCAAGACCCCCTACACTGCCCGAACACCACTGCCCTAAACCCTGAAACACCACCCCCAGCAAGACCACCTACACTGCCCGAACACCACTGCACTGCCCTAAACCCTGAAACACCACCCCCAGCTAGACCCCCTACACTGCCCGAACACCACTGCACTGCCCAAAAACCTGAAACACCACCCCCAGCACGACCCCCTACACTGCCCGAACACCACTGCTCTGCCCTAAACCCTGAAACACCAGCCCCAGCACGACCCCCTACACTGCCCGAACACCACTGCACTGCCCTAAACCCTGAAACACCAGCCCCAGCACGACCCCCTACACTGCCCGAACACCACTGCACTGCCCTAAACCCTGAAACACCACCCCCAGCACGACCCCCTACACTGCCCGAACACCACTGCACTGCCCTAAACCCTGAAACACCAACCCCAGCACAACCCCGTACACTGCCCGCACACCACTGCACTGCCCTAAACCCTGAAACACCAGCCCCAGCACAACCCCGTACACTGCCCGAACACCACTGCACTGCCCTAAACCCTGAAACACCAGCCCCAGCACGACCGCCTACACTGCCGAAAACTACTGCACTGCCCTAAACCCTGAAACACCACCCCCAGCAAGACTACCTACACTGGCCGAACACCACTGCACTGCCCTAAACCCTGAAACACCACCCCCTGCATGACCCCCTACACTGCCCAAACACTACTGCACTGCCCTAAACCCTGAAACCCCACCCCTCAGCACGACACCCTACACTGCCCGAACACCACTGCACTGCCCTAAACCCTGAAACACCACCCCAGCACGACCCCCTACACTGCCCGAACACCACTGCACTAAACCCTGAAACACCACCCCCTGCACGACCCCTACACTGCCGGAACACCACTGCACTGCCCTAAACCCTGAAACACCACCCCAGAACGACCCCCTACACTGCCCTAACACCACTGCACTGCCCTAAACCCAGAAACATCACCCCCAGCACAACCCCCTACACTGCCTGAGCACCATTGCTCTGCCCTAAACCCTGAAACACTAGCCCCAGCACGACCCCCTACACTGCCCGAACACCACTGCACTGCCCTAAACCCTGAAACACCACCCCCAGCACGACCCCCTACACTGCCCGAACACCACTACACTGCCCTAAACCCTGAAACACCAGCCCCAGCAAGACCCCCTACACTGCCCGAACACCACTGCATTGCCCTAGACTCTGAAACACCAGCCCAAGCAAGACCCCCTACACTGCCCGAACACCACTGCACTGCCCTAAACCCTGAAACACCAGCCCCAGCATGACCCCCTACACTGCCCGAACACCACTGCACTGCCCTAAACCCTGAAACACCAGCCCCAGCACGACCCCCTACACTGCCCGAACACCACTGCACTGCCCTAAACCCTGAAACACCAGCCCCAGCACGACCCCCTACACTGCCCGAACACCACTGCACTGCCCTAAACCCTGAAACACCAGCCCCAGCACGACCCCCTACACTGCCCGAACACCACTGCACTGCCCTAAACCCTGAAACACCAGCCCCAGCACCACCCCCTACAATGCCCGAACACCACTGTACTGCCCTAAACCCTGAAACACCACCCCCTGCACCGCCACCTACACTGCCCGAACACCACTGCACTGCCCTAAACCCTGAAACACCACCCCCTGCACGACCCCCTACACTGCCCGAACACCACTGCACTGCCCTAAACCCTGAAACACCACCCCCTGCACCGCCCCCTACACTGCCCGAACACCACTGCACTGCCCTAAACCCTGAAACACCACCCCCAGCATGACCCCCTTTACTGCTCGAACACCACTGCACTGCCCCAAACCCTGAAACACCCCCCCAGCATGACCCCCTACACTGCCCGAACACCACTGCCCTAAACCCTGAAACACCACCCCTGCACGACCCCCTACACTGCCCGAACACCACTGCACTGCCCTAAACCCTGAAACACCACCCCCAGCACGACCCCCTACACTGCCCGAACACCACTGCACTGCCCTAAACCCTGAAACACCACCCCCAGCACGACCCCCTACACTGCCCGAACACCACTGCACTGTCCTAAACCCTAAAACACCACCCCCAGCACGACCCCCTACACTGCCCGAACACCACTGCACTGCCCTAAACCCTAGAACACTCCCCCCAGCATGACCCCCTACACTACCCGAACACCACTGCACTACCCTAAACCCTAAAATACTCCCCCAGCACGACCCCCTACACTACCCGAACACCACTGCACTGCCCTAAACCCTAAAACACTCCCCCAGCACGACCCCCTACACTACCCGAACACCACTGCACTGCCCTAAACCCTAAAACACTCCCCCAGCACGACCCCCTACACTACCTAAACACCACTGCACTGCCCTAAACCCTAAAACACTACCCCCGCATGACCCCCTACACTACCCAAATACCAATGCACTACCCTAATCCCTAAAACACTACCCCCGCACAACCCCCTACACTACCCAAAGACCACTCACTACCCTAAACTCTAAAACAATACCCCCGCACGACTCCCTACACTACCCAAAGACCACTGCACTACCCTAAACCCTAAAACACGTCCTCCTACACTACACAAACACCACCGCACTACCCTAAACCCTAAAAAACTACCCCCAGCATGAACCCCTACACTACCCAAACACCACTGCACTGCCCTAAACCATAAAACACTACCCCCAGCAGTACCCCCTACGCTACCCAAACACCACTGCACTATCCTAAACCCTAAAACACTACCCCCAGCAGTACCCCCTACACTACCCAAACACCATTGCACTACCCTAAACCCTAAAACACTACCCCCAGCAGTATCCCCTACACTACCCAAACACCACTGCACTACCCTAAACCCTAAAACCCTAAAACACTAACCCCAGCACGACCCCCTACACTACCCAAACACCACTGTACTACCCTAAAACACTCCCCCAGCACGACTCCCTACACTACCCAAACACCACTGCACTACCCTAAACCCTAAATCTACCCCCAGCATGACCCCCTACACTACACAAACACCACTGCACTACCCTAAACCTAAAACACTACCCCCAGCACGACCCTCTTCACTACCTAAACACAACTGCACAATTTGTTACAGGCATTGCAACGCAGGCCTGTGGTGCTTACTGGTAGTACCTGGTGGGCTAGTTGGGCCCCAGGGACTCTCAGGATTCAAGGTGACCTAATCCCCCAACTTAAAACGCGCCACAGGGCGCGTTTGCACAGTGGTGAAGGGAGGGGCGGGGCCTCAGGTGACATGTGCGCAAACACGCCCTGTGGTGCGTTTTAAGTTGGGGAGTTAATTCCCTTTGAATCCTGGGGGCCAACTAGCCCACCAGGTACCTTCAGTAAGCACAACAGAGTTGCGTTGCAGAGAGGTGAAAAAAGGTGCGTGGCCTCGGAACGCCTCTCTGCAACTCAGCTCTGTGGTCCTAACTGTAGGTACCTGGGGGCTAGTTGGGCCCCA
Organism: Calotriton arnoldi; assembly: GCA_963921515.1. Lineage (NCBI taxonomy): Eukaryota > Metazoa > Chordata > Amphibia > Caudata > Salamandridae > Calotriton > Calotriton arnoldi. The sequence goes on from CAWUFW010011448.1 coordinate 84,413, forward strand.
GGGACCCTCAGGATTCAAGGGGACTTAATCCCGCAACTTAAAACGTGCCACGGGCGCGTTTGCACACATGTCACCTCAGGCCCCCTCCCTTCACCACTGTGCAAACGCGCACTGGCTCTGGTTAGTCAGAGTCAGTTACCACCAGTACCCGTCTGAAAAAGTTGTGGGAACAGGATGATTTTGCAACAAGGCCTCTTTCTGCTCCTCTGTTGGTTCTTTCTGCACATCTTTTGCTTCTTTCTGTGCGTTTTTTCTTCTTTCTTCACATGTCCTACCTCTGTTGGCATAGTTAGAAACTAGCATTTAAAAAACCTTTGAAATTCACTTAAAAAATCATAGGTTTCAGGCACGTTATAGTTAGAAATTAGCATTTAAAAAACCTTTGAAATTCACTGAAAAAACCATAGGTTTCAGGCACGTTATAGTTAGAAATTAGCATTTAAAAAACCTTTGAAATTCACTGAAAAAACCATAGGTTTCAGGCACGTTATAGTTAGAAATTAGCATTTAAAAACCTTTGAAATTCACTGAAAAAACTATATGTTTCAGACACGTTATAGTTAGAAATTAGCATTTAAAAAACCTTTGAAATTCACTGAAAAAACCATAGGTTTTAGGGACAGTTATAGTTAGTTGGACATTGCACTCGTACAAAACCCGTGAAATTCCCCTGTTATAGTTAGTTCAGCTAACTATAACTCGCGCCCCGCAATGCACTGCTGATGACGTCACATATTACATCACTCATGACATGGTCAGTGACATCACTGATGACATCTCAAATGACATCACTGATGACATCATCCATGTGATAATTTCATGCATCTTCTCACACCCTAATATAACTTTTGATACACCCACTCTAAATTACAGACTGCCATTCTCAAAGCCATAGACACTCCAACACCAAAAACTACATACCCACTCACTGATTCTTAGGTCTACACACACATCCACTCACTCACCTGTACAGTCACTCATACTTACAGTCACTCAGTACAGGACTATCATATGCACTCATACACCTATATAAACACTCACACACCGCCACTCATCCATAGAGGTACTCACACACCTAGTCAGTCATGCAAAAAATTAATCGCACACCCATTTACTCACCTATACAGTTATACACACACCAGCTCACTTACTCATACAAATACTAGCACATTCTTACGCTCTTATACAATAACTGATACAAGCACACACGCATCCATACAGCCACTCTCACAATAACACACTCTCACTTATAGCCATTTAAATACTCTAACACACATATATACTGCCTTTTACATATGTAGTTACTCGCACATGTACCACTGAGATATACATTCACTCACTAACACACCCATACACACACTCACCCACCCAAGCAGTCCATCACAGATACACTCTTGAAATCATGCACCCAGTGAATCACCCACTCACACATCTATGTATAGAGTCACACACACCCCACCCACACAAACACTCAGGCAGCCATACAGATACTCAGAGAACCAATCAATAACCCATATAGACACTCATGTAGCTATTCGCAAATCCATGCATCCACTTACACACCAACAAACAGACGGATACAGACATTCACACAGTTTAGTCACTAACCCATGCATTCAGTAAGATACGTTTAATCACTCACTTGTAGAGTCAGTCACTCACGTACTAAATCATCCATTCAGACACTTATACACCCACTCATTCTTCAATACGCCTTTCCCTATATATATTAAACATATTTAAACTTTACAGAAACACACAGTCACTGGATGATGTCATCAGTGATGTCATCAGTGATGTCATTTGAGATGTCATCAGTGATGTCACTGACCATGTCATGAGTGATGTAATATGTGACGTCATCAGCAGTGCATTGCGGGGCGCGAGTTATAGTTAGCTGAACTAACTATAACAGGGGAATTTCACGGGTTTTGTACGAGTGCAATGTCCAACTAACTATAACTGTCCCTAAAACCTATGGTTTTTTCAGTGAATATATATATATTCACTGAAAAAACCATAGGTTTCAGGGGCGTTGTAGATAGTTGGACATTTCACTCGTACAAAACCATAGAAATTCCCCGTTATAGTTAGTTCAGCTAACTATAACTCGCGCGCCCGCAATGCACTGCTGATGACGTCACATATTACATCACTCATGACATGGTCAGTGACATCACTCATGACATCACTGATGACATCTCAAATGACATCACTGATGACATCACTGATGACATCATCCTTGTGATAGAGTGGCAGACCTCCTCTCACCCTAATATAACCTTTGATACACACACTCAAAAATACAAACTAACATTTTCAAAACAATGGACATACCAATACCAGTTACAACACACCTATTCAGTAATTCCAAGATCTACACACACATCAACTCATTCACCAACAGTCCCTATACTGTCACTCATACATGTACTCACTCATCATATGTACTCATACACCTATACATCCTGTTACACACCGCCACTCATCCATAGAGTTACTCACACACATAGTCACACATGCAAACAAAGTATCAAACATCCATTTACTTGCATATACAGTTATACACACACTACCACACTTACTTCTACAGAAACTTACACATACTTACTCTCTTAAACAATCACTTATAGAAACACCTACTTATTTGTACAGGAACTCTTCCAATCTCTCACTCTCACATATACTCACTTATATACACCAATACTCACATATACTAGTTTAAAACATATGTAGTTACTCATAAAGACACTATTGAGACAGTCATTCACTCACTAACACACCCATACACATACTCATCCACCTATAAAGTCCTGCACACATCCTGTCTTCAACACATACAAACAGTGAGTCACTCATTCATGCATCTATGCACCAAGTAATACTCCCACCGAACCATACAGACACTCAGACACTCATACTGATATTCAAAAACCAACTAATAACCCATATAGACACTCATGTAGCTACTCACCAACCCATGCAGCCACTTATACACAAAGTGAGAGACTGATACAGATATTTTCATATTTAAACATTACTCACTAACCCATGTATTCACTAAGATACACTTAGTCAGTTATACAATCAATTTTACAAAACAAAATCATCCATTTAGACACTTATATACCCATTTATTCTTCCATCGACCTTGAGATATACATATATAAAACATATTTAATTTTCAGAAAAACACACATTCACTGGATGATGTCATCAGTGATGTCATCAGTGATGTCATTTGAGATGTCATCAGTGATGTCATCAGTGATGTCATTTGAGATGTCATCAGTGATGTCATGAGTGATGTCACTGACCATGTCATGAGTGATGTAATATGTGACGTCATCAGCAGTGCATTGCGTGGCTGCGCAAGTTATAGTTAGCTGAACTAACTATAACGGGGAATTTCTATGGTTTTGTACGAGTGAAATGTCCAACTAACTATAACGCCCCTGAAACCTATGGTTTTTTCAGTGAATATATATATATATATATATATATATATATATATATATATATATATATTCACTGAAAAAAACATAGGTTTCAGGGACGTTATAGTTAGAAATTAGCATTCAAAAAACCATAGAAATTCACTGTAAAAACCACAGGTTTTAGGGACGTTATAGTTTGTTGGACATTTCACTCGTACAAAACCAGAGAAATTCGGCCGTTATAGTTAGTTGAGCTAACTATAACTCGCGCCCCCACAGTGCACTGCTGATGACATCACATATTACATCATTCATGACATGGTCAGTGACATCACTGATGACATCACTGATCAGCAGTGCATTGCGGGGGCACCAGGTATAATTAGCTCTACTAACTATAACGGCTGAATTTCTCTGGTTTTGTACGAGTGAAATGTCCAACTAACTATAACGTTCCTGAAACAGCTTGAACATGTTTATTTAAGAGAACATACTGGCGTAAATTAGTAATGGGCAATTAAAAGTATTTTAGTTGTTTAGGAAGTCGTTGTAAAAACTAGTGGTTAAGCATTGTACGTTGTTTAGCTTTCGTGGTTTAGGAAGTCGTGGTTTAGGCAGTAGTTGTTTAGTCATACAATCGTATTGAAGAATGAGTGGGTGTATAAGTGTCTGAATGGATGATTTAGTAGGTGCGTGACTGATTGTGTAAGTGTCTGATTAAGCGTATCATACTGAATGCATGGGTTAGTGAGTAAACTGTGTAAATGTCTGTATCAGTCTGTCAGTTGGTGTATAAGTGGCTGCATGGGTTGGTGAGTAGCTACATGACTGTCTATATGGGTTATTGATTGATTGTCTGAGTATCTGTATGGGTGCCTGAGTGTCTGTGTGAGTGGGTGGATGGTTGGTGACTCTGTGCATAGATGTGTGAGTGGGTGATTCACTGGGTGTATGGGTTCAAAAGTGCATCTGTGAAGGGCTGTATGGGTGGGTGAGTGTGGGTATGGGTGTGTTGGTGAGTGAATGGATGTCTCAGTGGTATATGTGTGAGTAACTACATATGTGAAAGGTCGTATATGTGAGTGTTGGAGTTTATAAATGACTATACATGAGAGTGAGTGATTGTGAGAGTGGCTGTATGGATGAGTGTGTGCTTGTATCTGTGATTATATAAAAGAGTAAGTATGTGTTAGTATTTGTATTAATAAGTACGGTGGTCTCTGTATAACTGTATAGGTGAGTAAATTGGTGTGATTGATTCTTTGCATGACTGAGGAAGTGTGTGAGTTAGTCTATGGATGAGTGGCGGTGTGTGAGTGTATGTATAGGTGTATGAGTGCATATGATAGTGCTTTATTGATGAGTGACTGCATGTATGAGTTACTGTATGGGTGAATGAGCGGATGTGTGTGTGTGTAGACCTAGGAATCACTGAGCAGGTATGTACTTACTGCTATTGGTTTGTCTATGGTTTTGATATTGGTAGTCTGTATTTTAGAGTGGGTGTTTAAAAGGTTTTATTAGGGTGTGAGGAGGTGCATCAGATCATCACATGGATGATGTCATCAGTGATGTCATTTGAGATGTCATCAGTGATGTCATCAGTGATGTCACTGACCATGTCATGAATGATGTAATATGTGACGTCATCAGCAGTGCATTGCAGGGGCGCGATTTATAGTTAGCTCTACTAACTATAACTGCCGAATTTCTCTGGTTTGAAATGTCCAACAAACTATAACGTACCTGAAACCTGTGGTTTTTCAGTGAATTTCTAAGGTTTTTAAATGCTAATTGCTAACTATAACGTCCCTGAAACCTATGGTTTTTCAGTGAATATATATATATATATATATATATATTCACTGAAAAAAACAAAGGTTACAGGGCAGATATAGTGTTAAGAATTAGAATTAAATAACCCTTAGAAATTCACTGGGAAAAACAATGCTTACAGGGACTTTATAGTTAAGCTTAGATTTCACTTACCCACTCACACACCCATAAAGCCACTTAGACACCAACTGACAGACTGATACAAACATCCCACAACTAGTCACTCACCCATTCATTCACTGAAACACCTAATCACTCTCTTATACAGTCAGTCATGCACACACTGAATCATCCATACAGTCACTTATACACCCACTGATTCACCAATACACCTTGGTACATTTATTTAACACTCATAAACTTTTTAAAAACACTCAGATTTACTGGATGGTGTCATCAGTGATGTCATTTGAGAAGACATCAGTGATGTCACTGACCATGTCATGAGTGATGTAATATGTGAGGTAATAATCAGTGCATTGCGGGGGTGCGAGTTATAGTTAGGTCAGCTAACTATAACTGCTTAATTTCTCTGGTTTTGTGCGAGTGAAATCTGAGCCTAACTATGACGTCCCTGTAACCTTTTAAGTTGTTTTTCATTCTATTTCCTAACTATAACAGCCCTGTAACCTTTGGTTTTTTTCAGTGAATTTCTAAGGTTTTTAAATGGCAATTCCTAACTATAATGTCCCTGTAACCTTTGTTTTTTTCAGTGAATTTCTATGGTTTTTTAAGTACCAATGGTGTTTGCAGAGTGTTGGGGAAAGGCAGCAAGCCCTCTGACCAGCTCTCAGGATTCCCGATGTGTGGTACTTACAGAAAGTACCTGGAGGGCTTCTTGGTCCCCAAGGTCCCTTAGCATCCAAGAGAGCTTCATTCCCCAACCAGTAGTGTGCCAGGAGACGTGCTTGCAGAGTGGTGCAGAAAAGGGGCATGGCCTCCAAAGACCTCTTAGCAAACTGACTGTGTGGGATTTGCTGTAGGTAACAGGAGGGGTAGTTGGCCCCCAACGACCCTCAGTAGCCAAGGGGACTTCATCCCCCAGCTAGTACTGAGCCAGGAGGCGCATTTGCAGAGTGGTGGAGAAAGGACATCCTTCATGACTGCACAGGTAGTACCAGTGTGATTCAATAATTGCAATTGCCAAGGACATACTGTGAATACCAGGTGTTTTTGACAAAGTCTAAAACACATATATACACATATTTTACATAAAGTATCAGTGTAGCTAATTAGTAAGATACTAATTTAACTTTCCCCTTTGTATACATTTGTCGAAATAACTACATCAAAAATATATTTTCCTTCTTCACGGCAACCCCGAAGGTCACAATGACATCAATAGTCACAAATACAAATGACAAAATGTAAAACAGATATTTAAACATATTTTACACAAAGTTTGAGTCTAGCTGTTTAGTTATATAATTGTTTAACTTTATTTTAACAACACATTTAACAAAAACAACAATTTCATAAAATAACTCTCAACATCTGAACTCACGAATAAAACATAACTACAAAACACCCATAAAATTACCCTTTCTTACTCAAGCTCAACAGGAATCAAAAACTTCTCCAAAACTAGTACAATGCAGACTCTGTGAAAAGATCTACTCTAGAGGGATGAATAAAAAGTATTCATGTGGGATGACGTCAATGGTCTATCATCTTAAAACCTAACATAGAAAACATCTCTAACTGGCAATCAAGTAGAGGGAAGCAGGAGGGCCATCTACATCAGTGGCACCAGCAACAATTCCCATCCAGAAAGTCTTTTGAGAGGTGCAGACTACAGCAATAGATATGGCTCCAGAGTTTTCAAGAATTGCCACCGAAAATCATGTCACCAAGGAATAAAGGAATATCATTGGATAATACACTTTTCACCTAAAAAAATAAAAAGAACACGCCCATTCATCTATCTTGAACATTCTTTAAGAGTAGTTTATAGTGAGCAGATTTGCTCAATGCACAATATGTCACAAGCCATTGTAAAAAATATATTTGCGCAACGACATCCAGGAACTTCAATACCAGCCACAACATCACTGGGGCAGAGAGTCCCTTCAGAGGTCCAATTTCAACTTCCAGATTTGGCTCCACAGTTTTCCCGGATTGCATCATACTGCATGGATTGTGGAGTTGTAGTGAGTGCAGGAGAGCAGTCCATAAGAGCCCCATGTAATGCTGCAAACAATCATAAATCAATCAATCAAGCGGCTTGTAAAGCGTGACTACTCACCCATAAGGGTCTCAAGGCGCTGTGGGGGTGGCTGCAGATCTGACATAAGGCACTGTGGTTCAGTCAAAGAGCAAGGTCTTGAGGTCCTTCCTGAATTGGGGAAGTGACTGTGATTGCCTTAGGGGGAGAGGCAGGATGTTCCAGATCTTTGCTGTGAGGTAGGAGAAAGATCTTCCCCCAGCCATGGTCTTGTGGATTTGTGCGATGACGGCTATGGCCAGTTTAGCAGAGCGGAGATCTCTGGTGGGTGCGTGGAATGAAAGGCGTGGTTGAGGTAGGCAGGTCCCATGTCGTGTAGGGCTTTGTAGGCATGTGTGAGGAGCTTGAAGGTGATCCTTTTGTTGACTGGGAGCCAGTGGAGGTCTCTCAGGTGGCTGGTGATGTGGCTGCAGTAGAGGATGTTAAGGATGAGTCTGGAGGAGGCATTCTGGATGCTTTGCAGTTTCTTGAGGAGTTCCTGGGTGATGCCGGCATAGAGTGCATTGCCGTAGTCGAGTCTGCTGCCGATAAGTGCGTTGTGACAGTCTTCCTGGACTCGGTGGGGATCCACTTGAAGATCTTTTGGAGCAGGCATAGCATGTGGAAGCAAGATGATAAGACGGCGTTGATCTGGTGGTTCATGATGTGCGAGGAGTCCAAGATGATGCCAAGATTTCTTTGTGGTCTGTGGGTGGAGGTCCAAGATCTGCAGGCCACCAGGAGTCATTCCAAGCAGAAGGGGTGAAGCCCATGTTGAGGTCTTCGGTCTTCTCTGAGTTTAGCTTGAGGCAGCTGTCCTTCATCCAGGTGGTGACAGCTTTCATCCCATTGTGGAAGTTGCTCTTGGTGACTGTGGGTTTATTGGTGAGGGAGAGGATCAGCTGGGTGTCATCAGCGTAGGAGATGATGTTGCGTCCGTCCTTCCTGACTATCGCTGCGAGCGGGGCCATGTAGATGTTGAAGAGAGTGGGGCTCAGGGAGGAGCCCTGAGGCGCTCTTCAGCTGATTCTGTGGGTTTGGAGAGGAACAGTGGTAGCGTGAATCTCTGTGTTCAGCCGGTGAGGAAGGATCGGATCCATTCCAGGGCATTTTCACGGATGCCAGCATCGTGGAGTCTTGTGCATAGGGTGCAGTGGGAGACGGTATCAGAGGTTGCCGAGAGGTCTGGAAGGATGAGGGCTGCAGTTTTGCCTTGGTTGAGGAGGGTGCAGACATCGTCTGTGGCAGCAGGAAGGGTGGTCTCCGTACTGTGAATGCTTCGGAAGCCGGATTGCGAGTGGTCCAGGATGTGGTTTGCCTCAATGAACTCAGAAAGTTGGGTGTTGATTGCCTTCTCGATGACCTTGGCTGGAAAGGGGAGCAGAGAGATGGGTCTGAAGTTCTTGAGGTCCTTCGGGTCAGCAGAGGGTTTCTTCAGCAAGGAGATGACCTCTGCGGGTTTCCTGTCTTCCGGTAATGTGGCAGAGTTGATGGAGCAGTTGATGGTGCGGCAGAGTTCGGGGGCGATGGAGGTGCTGGCTCTGTTGAAGATGTGGTGCAGGCAGGGGTCTGAGGGTGAGCCTGAGTGGATGCTATTCATGATCTTGAGAGTGTCGTCAGTGGTCAGGGAGTCTAACTGATCAGGGTCTGCTGGGGTCTGTTGTCGTTGGGAGCGGTGGTTGTGAGTGGAATGAGAGGGTCTTGAGTATCGAGGTTGTTGAAGCTGTCATAAATCTTTTTAATCTTGTGGTGGAAGAAGGCACTGATGTTTTTGCAGAGGTCTCGGGAGGGTGGGATGTCTGCTGTCCCTGTGCTGGGTTTGGCGAAATCTTTGACCACGGTGAAAAGTTCCTTGCTGTTGTGCGCATTGGCGTTAATCCTTCCTTGTAGGGCCTCTTTCTTTGTTGTTCTGATGAGGTGATGGTGTGTGGTGACAGTGGTTTTGAAGACTGAGCTGTCGTCCATAGTCTTGCTGCTCTCCCTCTCTTTTCAAGCCATCTACAGGAGCGTCTGGACTCATGCAGGGGAGAACCAATTGGCTTTTTTTGAGTGTGATTTGCCTGGCACTTTCTTGATAGGAGCCAGTGCATCGGCACAGTTGGAGATCCATTGGTGGAGGTTGTGAGCTGAGGTATTAGCGTCCGCAGAAGTCGGAGGTGGGGTGTTGCTGAGGGAGGTGGTGAGCTGTTCTTCAGTGACCTTGTTCCAGCTTCTGCGAGGGTAGCAGTGGGCATGGTGTACAGTGGCTTTGGTGAAAGAGAAGTGGTCGCAGCGGCGGTCGGTCCAAGGCAGCTCAGACGTGTGGCTGAAGGAGGCATTATCACTGGTGGAGAAGACGGGGTTGAGCGTGTGTCCTGCTGAGTGGGTTGGAGAGGTAACCCGTTGTCTGAGTCAGACAACGGCAAGGTTTTTCCAGCAGGGACGATGTGTTCTTGTTGTTGTGGTTGTCCAGATGAAAGTTGGGGTTGGTGAGGAGGATGTAAACAAAGGAGGCAAGAGCAAGGGGTGCGATGAAGTCGAGAATAGAGTTGCTGAAGGGTGGACAGAGTCTGGGAGGTCTGTAGATGAGGGTGCCGCAGAGGGTGGTGTTCGGGTTGGTCTGAACCTGGAAGTGAAGGTGCTCCATGTTGGTCATGTGGTCGTCTGAGTGGGTGGTGAGGTGTAGGGTGCTTTTCTGTATGATGACGATGCCTCCCCCTGGTTTGTTGATGCGGTCCTTGTGAATGATCTTGTAGCCGTCCGGGATGGCCTTTGTAATGTCAAGGGCAGAGTTGAGTAGGTCCTAGATCTCCACGGCATGTTTGTGGAGGGAGCGTGTGTTGAGCAGGATACAGCTGAGAGAATCAGGTCTGGTATGTGTTGGTCATGCAGTGGGTGGGGCTGGTGTGCGGTGACAGGTGAAGGTACAGCAGCAGTGTCTGAAGGACGCCTGGTGGCAGGCAGTGTGGTGCCTGTTGTTGAGGGTGTGGACAGTGCTGGCGTTCTAGTGGGTGATGGTCCGAGGACTGGGGTCCGTGGTGCTGAGAGTGCTCCAGGTTCCTTCGTCACACCTGAGGCATGCCCGTTGTGTGCGCCTGCTGCGTGGTCGCGCTGCAGTGACCATAGAGTAGCGTGCGGGTGAAGGGCTGGACGGCAGGGGAAGGGGAGGCGAGAAAAGGGGAGAGCTGTGCAGGAGGAGGGCGGGGCTGCAGGGGACTAGCAGCTGCGTAGACACAGCGAGGAAAGGCACAATGCGGCAGGCGGGAAGAGAGGAGCAAATGCAGAAAGCAGAAGGAGAAGAAAGTGACAAAATAACAGAGGATGCAGAAGGCGAATAGCGTGACAGAAGAACACAAAATGCGAAAGGACAAAAAGATGGGAGACAGAAGCCGAGAGACAGCGCACTCAATGGCAGCAATCCCAGTCAGTGGGCCCAGCCAAAGGTATCAGCATCCACTTACTGGCACTATCAGGCAGATCTTCGGCCTAGCAGGGTGTAGCAGCAGCCTACCCGGGGCTCAAGGAGGCAGTCTACAGGGCGCAAATTAGGCTCTGCAGGGGAAGCTGGAGGGGCCCCAACAGCCTCCCAGGACCTAAGAGACACTCAGGGGGGGAGAGTGCACCGGAACCCTGCAGAACAAAGCGCTGACTTGCCGCGGTGAACCTACCCTCAAGCAGGGGGCTGAGACTGGGAATGGCTCGCTTCTCTGCTGGGGTGCGGGACAGTGGACACACTACGCCCCTAACCACCCCCGGGGGAGGCACCCCCAGCAGGCGGAGGTTACGGGGGCAGGTGCCGTGGCAGAAATGCCCTTAGGTCAGCCCGAGAACTTTGGCGGGAGCAGCGGTCAGGTGGGAGCCCCACTGTGTGGTCACTCGGCTGCGCTGCCAGAGATAGGACATGGCCGAGCGTGGCTGCAGCGGAGGTGAGGAAGGGGGGAATGAAGCTCCCGGGAGGTCCGGATGGATGAGTGGAGGAGAAGGTCCTTCGGCCGGTGGATCATTTAGAGGAATGCATCCAGCAGTGGCACTTTGAGCGCATGCACAGTAGATTGCAGTTCAATTGCAGGTCACTTGCTGTCTCTCAAGCTTGAGATGTTCTATGGAGTGTAATTTTTTTTTTTTGGGCCCTTCATAGTTTTTTACATCAGCAGGCATTTTACTATCTTACAAAATGGCTAATAGCTATGTGTTGTTCATTTTCTTATCTTCTAATTTATTGTAACACTAGTTACATATAACTTGCCGTATGGACAAGTCAAAGCATTCCTTTACAAATAAATACACAGCTAACTTTTGCCAGTTATCATTATTTACTTTTTCACTTTTTAAATACAAGTCAACAGTCTGTGTTTAAATCTTCTAGTAAGTGTTTCGACAACATATATAAATATACTCTGTTTTTGTTGGCCACACTGTGTAAAATTTTGTAATCTCTTCTTCAAAACTATCAACTGTAATATCTGTGTCCTGTTCTACAACTCATCCTCTTAACAACTCTTAATTTTCCCTAGAATCCTACCTAGGACCAAAGAAACGAAACTGCACATCATCACAAACCTTTTCTACATCTGCCACAATACTATACAAAGGTGCTCTATTCATTTCTCCTAAACATAAAGCAGGAGTTTTCACATCTTAACACTCTTAACTAAAGTTTGCATTGTTGAGTGGTGTACAACTAACATCCTGAAATGATGAAAAGTGATTTGGCACACTTTGTTTGATAAACAAGCTAGTGAGTGTCCCTGCAAATTTGTATGCTTTCTAACCTTGCAAGGATCCAATACTTGTAAAGTACGTATTTTCTGTTTTAGACTTTGCCTTGGAAAGATATGTAGAAATGTCCTTAAAATATCAATGAATTGCTGTCAAATACTACAAACAGTACTACAATTCCATTTCTATGCAGGCGCCTGACTCCGCCTTCCTTGTACCTGTTCTCCAATAACTTATTCTACATTTGCAGGTACCATCACCTCTTTCGCTTTTGGAATGCCATTCTTCATTTCATAAAATCGTCCTCTGTAATCAATAGCATGAACTAATTTATTATCCTGGAGATAACTTTCTTCATTAAAGAAATATTCTGTACTAGAAGTATGTATGCATTCTCCACTAATCTTTTTTTCTGGGTTTGTCTCCTTACATACAACACCATTATGTCAAGAGTCTTCATTCTATTTATAATCAAAATCAAAATCTTCACCTTCAAAGCAAAGGCCTTATCAACTACTCTTTAACTCGCTCTTTCTGTTTCACTGCGTGTCTCCTTCCTCTATACTTCTTAATATTTCTCAGTAGATTTATAACTACTCTACATTCTTTTCTGTTCTTGCTATATAGATTTTGTCCATTGGTATTCTTTCTCATAGTTTGAATTTTCTATTCATTATTTCATAATCTTTGGAAAAGTCCACATATATTTTTAAGAAATTAGTTTGTCCTCTTACCAATAGCTCTTTTTTCGTTCACCTCTTTTTCTTCATTTTGCCCCTTTGAGTCTCACTTCTGCATAGATACTGTACTTGCTTCTGTTCCTTTTCCCTCTGAGCTTTTGTATGCAATCTGTCTGCAATTATGCAGATATGGCTCTGTAAAAAAAAAATCTATATTTGAATTATTTTGTTTGCCAATGTACCAGCTACTTTACTACTGGCTTAAACATAATACAAAAATAGTCTTTAATGTTATGTTGCAGTTTTAAATGTACAAATAAACCAACCTACATAACTGCAAGCACTTACTTCAATGTACCAATAACAAATCAAAACACAAAACTTAATGTATTACTTACCTTTTAATATTATAACACCCTGTCCTACCACACAGCTGCACCATATCTCAGTTCTGATTTATAAACTATAAAAGACCACTTTAACCCTTATGTACTCTATTTTAAAATAAACATCAACCAAAGTGTAAAAGTACAGACAGTGTCTCAGTACTGTAAATCCAAAAACACAACATAAGACCTATTTCTGTGCCTCTCTACAACTGTGTCACCGGTTCATTTAGTGTTTCAATACTTTTCAACTTAGATGTGCCAGATTTAGATTTTGGAAAACACTCCATATCAAAAGCTACACATTAATGTGTATCACAGCATATAGCTCACTAATTCGTCTGAGTACATGCAAACAGTGTGTGCCAGGTTACATATGTAATTCACCAGATGGGTCTAAAAGAGTACATATTCCTCACTATAACTTGTAAATACATGTGTCTCTGGTTGAGTACAACAATACTCCATGGATGATTGGATGAGTGCATAGATAGTGCCTACGTAATTCCCTCAGAAAATAGGTAGTACCTGCATGATTCCCAGAGTATAAAAGAACTACATCAGTGGTTCCATAGCTGCATAGTTAGTGCCTGTGTATTCACATAACTATATTGCTACTATCTGGGGGATTGGATGAATGTGTTGGTGTTGCCTGCGTAGTTCAATGAGTACATAATTAGTGCCTGTGTGATTGGAATAGTGCATGTGTAGTATCTGGGTGATTGAATAAGTCTAGATATCACACTTGATATATAATTGCATACATGACTCTCTAAGAGTATACATTGCTCTGTTACTCAGCGTCCACATGCATCAATACGTTTCTAAAACTGAAAACAATAATTCTCACCTTTTGAAAGCACAAAAACTTTTTCTAATGGCATACCTACTTCATTTCTCAAATATTTCTAGTGTCTTTAAAAAATGTATCCAGAATTTCTCAAAGAAAAGTTACATGCCAAGTGAAGCCAGCACACAAACTCTCAAAAGACATTCTTCACTATTACCCCTCCCCAATTTTAAACAGGGCATGTTGAAAGAAATGCACCACCCTCACTATATACATGAAATTTTCAAGAGCCTTCAAGAACATAGATCACCATGTAAACGTATATGTCATTTCATAACATATATACACCTTCAGGCCATCTTTCCAAAAATATATAGTTTTCTGCATTTTAAGTAAACTCAACAGTCTCATAGTACATATAACTATCTGCAGCCAGAAAAAAACATATCTCTCCATCTAAACATATGCAAACCGATCATATAAGTTGAAAACCACATTGACAAACACTTCCTAGTACATACCTAACAAGTATTACTACCGTATAATTTATAAACAGGCGCAGCACATTTTCTTATGTTTTATTCATGACTACAGTACTCCTGTTTAATAATGTGACTAAAACTACCACAACCACCAGAATGCAAATAATATAGATGTATCTATTCTGCACATAATGCTTAGACATGTAAAACATTGTGATTGTTAAAGGTATTGCTCATGGCAATTTTCAAGAGTACTAACATCTTAAACACATTCCCTCCGCTAGATACAGTTTATCTGATATATTTTTTTCACATCACTATGATACTCTTTTTAATAAAACTCCCATATACATCTTCATTTCTAATGTATATTTTTTATATAATTGAAACGTTATATACATACCAGTGAATTGAACTTGTAGATCATGAGAAAGGCAGCAAATTAAACTATGTCTTTCATTTTAGTCTACCCTAGCTCCACTTGTGATTGGTTAGCATCTGTTAACCCTTGCCCTCTCTTTCAAAATGAGGTTCCTGTCGGAGCATTTTCATGATGTATTCGCAATGATCGCGGATAAATCGCAAAAAAATGGGAGTTCAAACCTATATCTACCTTCATTTTTTAAAATTTAAATACTACACAACAGTTTATTACATAGTCTTGAGTTGGAAATTAAAGCTTGCCATTACTTAAATTGTGTCATCAATCCTCAACTTTAAAAAAAATGTTCTGTCTCTTTAACATCCTTCCCCCAATACACTCTTAGCTCAGTTTACCTAGCAACTCAGTGGAACCAGTAGGTCACAAGTTCAAAGCACATTCTAGAAGGAACATGCTACTTCCAAATGAGATACACCAGGTGTGGTTTTCTCCACAGATTCAAAAGCATATCCATGTCTGTATTACATTTTTTTTAAACTATAGCCAGTTATAAGACCTCTTCCTAAGGCATCCAAAACACTACCTAATTTTATTCACTTTCATGCTAACAGCATCCAATGAAATATACATATATATATTTTTTTTTTTTAAAACATCTCCATTTTAACTGCTATTCCTTGGGAAAACTACCTCATTCAGCTCCAGCCTTCTCCTGACTACTATTGCTCCTTCACTTAAAAAAATGCTTAGAGTATGGATTGTGGGCCACAGCAATATCTATTTGGCTAAAGAGGCTGCAAAAAAGAGAGGTAGTGACAGGGACTTGGGTTTGCCAAATGTACAGATTACTTGGTTTAAAGTTTCATCATTTGCTGGCTTTGGTTAAATCCATTGTGGATTCCCAAGCTCCTCAACTCATGCCTGTGCACTGTAGTGGCAATAACCTAGGCACATTGACAGGGGTAGGGCTGGAAATCCTAATGAAAGAAACATTTGTAAAACTGATGTTGCTTTTCCCTCACACTGTCTTGGTATACTCTAATGTATGCCAAAGACAGAAATGGAAGTGGTCAAATCAATTCTGTCATGCATGGAATTTATAGAAATGATGGAGTACATTTTACAGATGAAGTCAACAGGGTGTTTCTAAGTAACATGAAACTCTGCATCCTGTCTTATGTTTAGCAGCCATATACACACAACCAACGCAACAGCTCTTGTCAGATTCACCCTAGTACCCAAAATATTGTGAATTTTATTTCTAAATGTTTTATTTTTTTTTGTTTTTTGGGTTCTTCGTGATGACGTTACAATCCCCATGGACACGTCGCGAAAATGCAAAATAAAAGCAGACATTCAATGACCACCAACACATCCAAAAATAATTTGTAAAAATATCCATTCTGAACATTGCACTATACATATTACTATATACATACTTCTTTAAACTCATAATTTGGTACTAAGTTTCTTTAAAAACCACCTTAAAGACCTATTTTCCATTTTTGCGGTTATTACAGGCGTCGCAACGTCGCCATTAACAGCAACGATCGCGCCGTTAACCGCGACAATCGCATTATTAACTGCAATGGTCGTGCCTTTTCCATAAAGGGAAAACACATATATGCCCACATACTACAGTATTTTACACACTAGTGGTTTATTACTGTACACTTCAAACTCATGTTTTTCTAGTGTATTTCTATAACAACCATCTCTGTAACCTATTTTGCATTTTCGCAGTTAGGACAGAGAGCGTGATGATGTCGGTAATCATGATCCCAGCAGTTATGTGGCGAAAGCAGAAAGGAAAAGCAAGAATTCATTGCCACTACCAAATTAAAAAATGATAACTATATAAATAATTCTAACCATCACAGTAGATAACTCACTATACAAATAACTAAAAAACATTTATCAGAATCTCAATATCTCTATAACAATGAGTAGTAGTGATTCACTGATATTTGTTTAATTTTCACCAATATTCGTGATGACGTCACAATAGTCATGACATCCCCACGATGGTACATGGGGAGGCCGCGCTGGGGGTCGCATCGTTGTCTCAAATATAACAAGCGATTAAAAAAATCTATTTTGGACACATAACTTGTGTCACTAACATCCCCATTTCTCAAACATGGGATCAGAGTACCTCTACTCTGACCCCTTATGTTAGCTTTTTCAGAAATGTTCAGCCCCGGGAACTGTTCCCGATCAATAAAATGGCAGCTGCAACTTTCTGTTCAGGTTCCGTCCAGCCAAACAGAGCATTCCTGTTGGCACGTGCATCTGCAATTCATCACAAAATCTTCGCGAAATATCAGCGGCCAGAGATATCACTATAATGTTTGGCTTAGATTTCTCAAAAACTACTGAACCGATTTACACCGAATAGGCAAAAGTCACTTCCTTGAACCAACATCTACCTCCCTGCCAAATTTGGTGTAAGTCTGTTCTGCAGTTCGGGCTGAACGTGTGGCTAAAGGTTCCTATGGGAATTAGCATTACAAACACATCCTTATTTCATGCCCCAAATTCTCCATACCCACAGTACGGATCACCCCCAAACTCTCTGTGACAAACAGAACCTACTTTGACAATTTTGGGGGGAAATTTCATGAAGATTAATGAAACAACGCCAAAGTTGTAGCCAAGTCAAAAAAGGCTTTTCCTATGGAAACTAGGTCCTAACTATAACTACCTACTGGCGACTGCCTGTAGGATACATATATATATGCTGTCCCTCCCATTCCCTAGTAGTTATTAGATTTTAATTATAAGCACATCAGCACTTGCACAAGCACTTAGGCACTTTTTAATCTTTGGCACTGATTGTTCGAAGCATGAAAGTTCAGTGGTATGACTTAAAAAGGGATTTAATGTTAAGTAAATGCAATTATCAATATGCTGAATAGCATTGATTCAGAATCGTTAAATTTTTTGCTTTTGGGGCCTCTAGAATAAACAGCGATGTTTGGGTATTTATATCATACATGCACTATGCACTTTATTAAAACCCCAAGTGAAGATATGTACTGTATATACAAAGGATATGTTTGCACGATTCACTTTATTACAAATATATGAGAAGATATGCATAGTATAAATCAGGGATTATTTTTACTTGAAGGGTATGCAATAAGTAGTAATGGCTACAAATGTTAGAAATTATTGCATTTTAAGCAAGTATTGTTATATGTTTCTGTATATTTAATCCTTATTAAAAACCTCTATGAACGAATACAATGAGGAAATATCCGCTAATAATTTCAGATATTTCAATAGCACATGTGCACTTTAAATGCTCTTGAAGGACAAATTTTATTTAGTTTTTAGGATTATGTGGCAAGGATCATTTTAAGCAGCAAAGGAGCTAATATCAAGTCAGACATCATACACAAGGGATCATTGCAACTGTAAAGAAAAGGAAGAGAATAACGGAGTTGATGGATACTAGTGTCACTTTTACAATCAATGATACTGTGTTTTTAATACCTTATACAGATTAATTACAGCTGTTTAACTATTGGTGAAATTTAAATATAAGATCTGCATTTACGTTTATGACTTACTGGAGGAATTGAGGTCGTAGTCTGCCTTTCATGATTAGTCGAGTGGCAGTCATGTGGCATGTGTAGGTAAAGAAAAGCTACTCACAATATCTATGATATGTACTAATAACGCAATATCAGGCCTAAATTTCTATATAAAAAACAGTGCTCAGCAAATACATTTGTACATATGACCGGAAACAATTCCTTTTAGTTGAAACGATGTATTTCTTTATTATCTTTTTGATATCAATTATTATTTTTTATTATTATTATATTTTATATTTTTCCAGATGAAATGTTCTTTAAATCTCTTAGATACTAAACATATATGTACAAAAGTGCACAAAGAATTTCTTCACAGACAATACAAAACAGTGCTATACACATAAAAATATTGTATGACAATTAAAAACCAACGGAGAATGTCTTTGTATTATCAAGCAGTTCAAAGGCTGGCGGTCAGTGAAAAACACGACGCGCGTTTCGGCATTTAAGCCTTCGTCAGGAAAGACCGTCTCACATTTCTCTAAAAATGAAAATACAAGAAGTGTCATAAATAACATAAAACAATACTTGCGGCCTGACATTCAGATACTGATATATATATGAGCACACCATGCTTCTATTGTTTTACGTACTGTGCCGATATCAGTCAGAGAACTATCATAATAACATCATTCATAACGTGCATACTTAACACCATGACTTTTACACCCAAAGTGTTGACACATCAGAAGAGAATATAACCTTATGGCCCTTCAAATTAAAGAAATTGAATCACCTATGTATAGTTGTGAAAAAATGCAAAGAGTTGAGCTAGAGTCACCCCAAGCTCGACAGATAGAACCAAGAGTTTCATAGGGTAACAAGGTGGAATAATATAGTGTACCTATAATCCTAGTTTAAATTAGCGGTCTATATTTCAAGACCATCCGGAATTCCTGTTTTTCTATCCAGAGAGGTGTCTTATAAATTCTGGAATATCTGAAATATGAAAACACTGAAGTAGATAGAGGGTAACAATTGTATTATGCCCTGTATAGTTGCTTTCATTAAAAATGGAGGGTAACTTCATCAAATTTACCTCAATACTTGAGCTGTTAATTAGTTCTTGCAGGATATGTAGCGATCAAAGTTTGAGCCTCTCAAAAACAATTTATTCTATAACAAAAGAGTATATAATTACAGCAGGACAGGAGATGCTTATTTTAGTTAAAATATTTGATGTTGTTTATCCTATTTAAACTGACTTAATAGTCACTAATACTCACTCTTTATCAAAAAGGGGTGCTGCTTATATTTGAAAGGTACAATAATATGTAGATACTTGATCACATAAAAGTGATGACTGGTTTATATTGCTGCGGAAAAAATGGAAAGAGAAATACTCATTTAAGATTGCATTTACTCTAATCTAATGCCTTTCTTGAAGTCAGTCATTATTATTTATATTTATACTTACTTTATGTTATGCACAGGTGAATGCACCACGAGGGGTAGTCGTAATAGGTATTTCAACAGATGATTGCTTCTTTGATTTCGGTTAGTATCTAAAGGCATAAATGCACAAAAATCTCACTATGCTGTTATATGAGCAGATAGTGTTGGATGCTTATTTAAGTCATATTCCCTAAAGGCAGATTTTACATCTTTATCAAATTTAGCTTCAGTGTGCTTATTTAAAAGTTCATCTGAATTAAACTATGAGCAAAAACCGGACCTGCGTGTTATCCCTCAATAACAAGTGAAAGCCAGAGAGTAACAGAAGTTGTAACTTTTCTATCTCTAACTCGAATATAGGGATCTCGTTGTCAATTATTAGCCCAACCTTTCTAGACATGTGGCATGTGTAGCACTGCATAAAATGGCTCTGTAATTTTGTCTCATTATGTGATCAAGCCCAGTGAGGTGGGCAAAACACGTCATCCTGTCATGAAAAAGCAATAAAATAATATCAGCATGAAACCGGTGTCCGCGTCCGGCTATCAGCTGACAGCGCTGTGGGAATTGTGTTTAGATACCGATTTACTCGGGAATTGACTGTTCCCGAATCACAGACCCCCTCCACCATCGTGGGTTAGGCAGTTTTCAGCCGGCTTTGGTTTCTACTTTCCGGAAGGAAGATTTACTACTTTGACCGCCTGCAACCAGAAATATTCTGCGAGCTTATCGGATAGAAGCAACAGAGATACGTGGGACAGAGGACGGGCGTTCCCTCAGTGGAACTACTGGTAAGCCATGCTATATGAATATAGATGCAGGTGGGGAGGTGTGCTGTTAGAGAAGAGCATAGCGGCCACGTATGACCAAATAAACTGCAGAGACTTTGCTATTTCTAAACCTACGGTGAATACGCTTGCTCTAATTATACATACTATACTAAACTCATCATGGCAGACGAGGCACTAAAAGAAAGGGAAGCAGCAGCTCAGGAACTTTTCGCCAATCTTCCAGCAGCCACGGATATCAGGCGAAATAGAGGAGCTTTAACTGCATCACCAGAGGGTGATGTCAAGGCACTACTTACAACATTGGAAAAACAAATGAAATCAGAAATCACCAAATGGTGGGAGCAAAAATCCCTGGAGAAGTATGTGGAGTTAGGAAGGATCCCACGTGGGTTGCGCATCATGATTGCCCCAAGTTTTGATAATCCAAATGCAGATATGTTGAAGGAGTGGGCAAACAGTATTCTCGAAGCTTCAATGCGTCTGGTCCACATCTTAATAAAATATGCCTGCATAGATCGTGAAACAGTTCTTACAGAAATTGAAAGAATCAACGGAGAACTTGAAAAATCTGAATTTAAGGAATTAATATCTAAGAGTAGAAGTGACATCAAAAGTAGACTCAAAAAACAAGAAGATACAATCAAAACGAGGAAAGCGTATAAATTTGCACGCGACAAGCTTAATTATGAGTCAGGACAAATTTTCACATTTGCTTGGAAATACGATTTTATCAAACGTAAACATTTCACACGAACTAATCGAACTGAAGACAATGTCAGATTGAATACTATCAACAGAGAACCTCAATCAGCATCCAATTCAGAGATAAGCACTCTTCCAAGTGAGACTGAGTCAGATGATAGCAGTCTGGGAAGATGTCAAAGGGGTGAAGGCTGGGAACCCTGACACCAGCATAAGAATTGAATTTTTTACAACGGGCCCATTCAAGTTCAAGACAAAGACGTAATCAAAGGAGGAGGGCAAGAAGGAAATGCAGACAATGTAAGAAACAGGAGAGAACAAATCAATAGGTGGAAAAAGAAATAATTTTTTAAACCAATACAGTCATCAACCTGTCTAAGGTCCAACTAGATCAGGCATAAATACAACTTTTATCGTTGGGCCTATCTTTCTGCCCTGAAAGTAATTTCAATTACGTACAAACACGTGTAGACATCTTCAAATTTATTCGAAAAATGAAATTAAAAAAGTATTTTGCTATTAAAAAATCTAAAAGCAATTCTGAGCACAATGTGAATATAAATATGGAAACATCGAGTCATGTGTAGCATTCTACTCTTTTGGTATCTGATATTCCAATGTTACGAACATTGGGTTCTTTAGCAGGAGAGGAGAATGAGGACTCCATACAGAATACTCAAGAACTCTTACACCATGCAGGTATTAATTTGACATCTGCTAAATCTAGTCCTTTTAAACCATTGACATTGTTTATTCCCATCATGCCCCGTGATGCGATTGACATTTTTCAAGATTTGGTAGTAGATGAACTCAAAAACTTCAGCAGACCATCCAACATGGAAAGATCGGAGTAAAATTCAAACACATAAAATATATGGGTTTGATCAAGAAACTACAAAAGCCCAGTGATGTTGTTATAAATAAATCAGACAAAGGAGGCAATATTGTGCTGTGGCCCAAGAGTGAATACCTAATAGAGGCACATAAACAGCTGGATGATGAAACATGTTACAAAAAATCAAACCACCATCAACTTAAAGTGGTTAAGGATACATGTATGCAACAGCTGAACAAATGGAGAAGAGAAGGTCTACTTTCGAATGAAGAATTTTTATTCCTCAAAATGGATTTTCCTATTACACCAATATTATATTTTATACCAGAAATTCATAAAGAGATATCACCAGTCCCCGAAGACCAATAATAAGTGCAAAAGGAGGACTGTTAGAAAAGATGTCACAGTCTGTGGACTTTTTTTTACAGGAATTTGTTACATCATTGCCCTCGTATATAAGGGATTCAAATGTTTTTTGGGATAAAATAAGAGATGTACCATGGACGGATGGATGCTATCTCATTACTCTTGATATAAGTGCTTTGTATACCAGCATTAATCGTGTAGATGGCATGAAAGCAGTGGAATTCGTTTTAAAAAATAGAGTCATTGAAAAGTACAAACATGGGGAAATGATTTTAGACATGATAAATTTTTGTTTGCACAATAATTTCTTATTTGATAAGGATGTGTATCAGCAAACAAGAGGAGTTTCCATGGGAGCCTGATTCTTCCCCAGCTATGCGTGTTTACACGTAGGCTGGTGGGAGGAGCAGGTTCTTAAGGTGGCAAATAAAGAGGTGTGGGACAAACACATACTATGTTGGATGCATTTCATAGATGACATCTTTTTAATATGGAAAGGCTCTAGAGAACAAGCTGGTGCATTTATTGATACCATCAACAAGAACAATTTAAACTTACAATTCAATGCACTGTTAGACAATAGAGCCATAGATTTCCCAGATGTTCATGTTCAAATCATTAACAACAAACTAGAAACGTCCCTGCATAGGAAGAGCACTGTGGGAAATTCCACCCTCCATGCATCTAGTTTTCATCCTTACCACCTGATCAAGAGCATCCCATACGGGGAGTTTCTTGGACTGCGGAGAATATGCAGTACAGATCAGGCATTTGAAAGTTGTGTCAAAGAGACTAGCAGTAGATTTGCTGCTAAGGGTTACAAGAATCAAATTATCCAGCTGGCCCTTGACAAGGTTAAAGATGCCCCACATGAGCACTTACTGTGCAACAGGGAAGTGAGATCCTCCAGAAGGTTGAGTACTGAAGAAATATTTAATAAGATCAGTCAGGAAACTTGCCTTATTACTACCTACAATAAACAACACAGACAAATCAGGGCCCTCATTAGTAACAATTGGCCCATCATAAGAACAGGTGTGATTTTAGGAGAACTATTTCCATCCCAACCCACTCTGACGTTCAGAAAAGCCAAATCAATGCATAATGCTTTGGTTAGAACTAGTCCGGAGATACCATTGGGGGACTCTAAGCCTAAAACAACCTGGATGGGACCAAAAAACGGTTTCTATAGTGCAGCTCATGCAGAGCGTGTAAATTTGGCACCAACACGACTCAATATTCTTCTGTGTTTGGCCCCAACATAAACCAACTCAAAGGGAGATATAACTGCCTCACAGAATTCGCAGTTTATGTTCTAACATGCTCCTGCGGGTTACAATGCGTAGGGAGCACGAAACTGCAAGTACATGTGCGAATCCTTCAACATCTCAGAGCAATAGTTAATTCCAACATGTCCTAGCCAGTTGCCAGGCACTTTTAAACAGTGCATAACAACGATCTGAGCTGTTTGAAATATTTTGTTATTGGTGCAGTGCCTCCTTTAAGAAGAGGAGGAAACAGAGAGAAACTGTTGAGAAGGCTAGAGTCCAAATTTATCTTGGAGTTATACAGACACGAAATCCAAATGGGTTGAACAATGGGGATGAACCCCATAATTATTTATAACTATAATGGTCGTACTGTCTGGTGCTGATTTATATGTGGACCATGGGCCCAAAGGTATAGATATGAGATAAAGCAAGTGAAGAAGAACAGATAGAATAGGTGTCCCGATATTTCCATTTAGAGCTTGTGAGAAGTTGGCCTGGCATATGCTGTCCACTAATTATAGTGGGCACCTTGCACCAGTCCAAATCGACTCTTATGGTAGGTAGGTTAAAGACAACCTTATTGAAAGCTATCCTAGTGGTAGCTATGGAGAGCAGCCTTCAGGCTAAGTCTTGAAGGAATGTAAAGCAGCTTGTTTTACCAGTCTATAATCTCTTGAGTGACCAAATGAAAGAGCACCACACCAGGTATATATTCAAAATATATGTATTTATTACTAAACACACCCCTCTAGTCTCTTTATGAGGCTAGAGTTCGAAGTACATAGGTTATAAGATCTTAAGTCACAGTAATAGCACAAATACACGTTTGGGCCCTAGGGGCGTACCAAACCATATACCAATAAAGTGGTATGCGAACCACGACTGAACTAGACACTAGGCCTAGAGCCTCTAGAAGTGCTTGGACCACAAGGAACCACCCAAGGTAGTGACACAGGGGACCCACGGGAGACGCGTGCAGTGTAAATACACAACCGCGATACGCCGTTAACTTCTATGGAGAAAGTCGGGATCGGGAAAATAGAGGAAAGGGACACTTAGAAGAGGACTAGGACAAAACCCTTTGAGATCTAGGACTTTGAAGAGTCTCTACCCACGGGAGCACGGGAGTACTCGTGTTACCTCACCCAGGGAAGCCGGGTGCATAGGTGCCTTTCGGGGTCGGGTTTCGTCGTCGGTTCTTATGGCGATCTGCTGCAAAGTGCTGCTGGCGACCAGGAGAAAAGTGTCCGGGTGGATCCAAGAGTGGATCGGAGTTCTGAAGAACCTGAAAGCAGAGGGGACAGAGTCTGGGTCACTAGCCAGTGACCAGGGAGGCGATGGACAGATGCCCACCGATGTCGAGTGCTTCAGATTCGATGACGGTTGTCTTGACTCTTCAGCCACGGGGTCCGGGAGGCGTTGTTGGCGACCAGGAGCAGGATTCGGGCTGTAGCTCGATGTCTGTCGAGTGCAGAGGTGTCGGCGACCAAATTGGACCCAACAAGCCTTGGCAACGGCAAGTCTCAAGTAAGATGTAGATCGTCGATGATGCAGACCAGCAAGGTCTGGGGAACTCACCCAGCGAGGGTAAGTGAGGGCAGGCCTGGAGCAACCAGACTGCCAAGTAAAGAAAAGATTGGCCTTCGTTAAGGGCTACTAGCCAATGGGCTAGCGACCGCGAAGGAGCCTTGTGATGCCGCACGTGGAGCTGGCTTACAGGACACTCGTGGAGTGGGGGCCAGTGATCTTCGGTGCAGGTGGTGCTGGAGGCTAGGGCTACTCGGAGCCCAAAGCACAACTTCTTGGGAGACCCAGAAGATGGTGCACTTGCAAATGTGCTCGGTGTCCAGGGGTCACGGTCTCAAGTCACCCACGATAGCCACGGGCCTCAGCTTTGCTGGGGACTCAGGGTAGCCTCGGGGAAGTCTGAGAATCTACCTCTGGTGATGCGATGACTTCGGCGTCCGACAGGAGCTTCAGTGATGCGAACCAGACAGATGCTTCTTTGGTGCCTGCCAAGCAGGGGAGTCACTCCTTGACCCCAAGGGAGATTCTTCAGTCCTCTAATCGTGAGTAGAGCGTCGAAGGTCCAGGATTCTGTTTCAGAGTTTCGTCCAGGTATAATCTAAAGTCCTAGGGACTGGGTTCCTACCTTTATTCTAAAAATAGGGGATGGACTACTCTGTGGCCCCACCTATGGGTGGGTCAGGGCAGAGGGTGGCTACACCCCTTTCCCTTTGTCCAGTTCGCGCCAAAGCAGGGGCTGCAAGCCCCTGATCCGGTTTGAACTGGGGTATGCACAGGGACACCAAATGTGCCCCCAGTGCAGGACTTCAAAGCACCCGAAAGTGCTCCCGCCCAGCCCCAATACACATTGTCCTGTCTGGGGAGGTGGTCACACCTCCCTGGGACAGGAAACCTATTGTCCAGGCCTCCCCTGCCGGAGTTTCGTCCAGCAGCAGGAGGCCAGACTCGTGTCTGTGGCAGCAGCATCCATTTTGTGATGCCAGGCTCTGGAAAGAAGTTACCGGACTCGTCAGAGTTAACATGCCTTTCCCTCTAGAAGGGTGGAATGCTACCCCCGCCGCCAGGATTGGCGGGGGGTAGTATTCCAAGATGTTTGACACCAAACACAACATGTTTAGGTGCAGCCATTCCATAGTTAGCATTTTACCGCGAGGATATAATGCGTTTAAGAGTATATGGTCAGGCTGCACTACAAACAGCATCAGAGATGGTCTCCGAACGCTGCAGAGGGGCCCTGCTCATGCAGGGGCACCCTCTCACATAGGAACCATGCACTCTGCCTTTAGGATTGATAAGGCCTGCCTTAGGAGTGACTTATAGGTTTATATGTGTGTATGCATTTAGTGATATAGGTAACCCATACCACAGCAAGGGGTGCATGCACCACCTTACCCAGGCTGCAGTAGCAGACCTGTGGTGCCAGTTTGGATGGCCTACCAGGGGTGGCATAATACATGCTGCAGCCCCTGGCAGGCCTCTGAGGTACCTATGCCCTTGGTACATAGTATACCATATACTAGGGACTTACAAGGGCACTCCAGATCCCAATCAGTGATGTGCCTAAGGCACATGGAGACCCTTTTAAAGAGGAAACAGCTAGGCTGGGGTTCTGAATAGCAGGGCCCCAGCCAGACTAATGTCGAAAACCAGTGAAGTATCAGCAAAAAGTGGGGGTACCCCTGTGAAGCAGATCCTATTCTCCTACACAACCCCCCAAACGTAGGGACATTAAACTAACCTTGCCCAGTTAAGTCTTCATGTTCTAAGTGGAAATACCTAGAGAGTCCATCTGCATTCGCATGGTTACTCCCAGGCCTATGTTCCACTGTAAAGTCCATCCCCTGTAGGGAAATGGACCACCTAAGCAGTTTGGGGTTTTCACCCTTCATTTGTTTTAGCCATAAGAGGGGCTTATGGTCTGTCTGAACCAGGAAGTGTGTACCAAACAAGTATGGCCTCAACTTCTTCAGAGCCCAGACTGCACCAAAGGCCTCCTCTCTATGGCTGACCAACGTTTCTCTCTAGGGGTCAGCCTTCTGCTAATAAAAGCTACTGGCTGATCCTGACCTTCTTCATTCAATTGTGACAGTACAGCCCCTACCCCCAATTCAGATGCATCAGTTTGAACAATGAACTTCTTGGAGTAATCAGGACTCTGCAGAATTGGAGCAGTGCACATGGCCTGCTTGAGGTCATCAAATGCCTTTTGACAGCTAACTGTCCACTGAACCTTTTGGGCATTTTCTTAGAAGTTAAGTCATTCAAGGGTGTCACTATTGATCCATACCCCTTGACAAATCTCCTATAGTACCCAGTCAGGCCTAAGAAGGCTCTCACCTGAGTCTGGGTAGTGGGAGCAGTCCAGTCCATGATGGTCTGGATCTTGCTCTGCAAAGGTTGAACCTGGCCTCCACCCACAAGGTGGCCCAGGTACACAACCTGACTCTGCCCTATCTGGCACTTAGTGGCCTTGATAGTCAGGCCTGCCTTTTGCAGGGCCTGTAAAACATTCCTGAGGTGGACCAGGTGATCCTCCCAGGTGGAGCTAAAGACAGCAATATCATCTAGATAAGCTGCACTATAGGCTTCCAGTCCTGTGAGAACTGTGTTCACCAACCTCTGGAAAGTGGCAGGTGCATTCTTCAGACCAAAGGGCATCACCACAAATTGATAATGCCCACTAGGGGTTGAAAATGCTGTTTTGGGCTTTGCAGCATCAGCTAGTCTGATCTGCCAGTAGCCAGCTGTTAGGTCAAATGTGCTGAGATATTTGGCAGAGGCCAAAGTATCTATGAGCTCATCTGCCCTGGGTATTGGATGGGCATCAGTCCTAGTGACTGCATTGAGGCCTCTGTAGTCTACACAAAACCTCATCTCTCTTTTCCCACCACTGGTGTGAGGTTTAGGTACTAGGACTACTGGACTAGCCCAAGGGCTATCTGAGGGCTCAATCACTCCCAATTCCAACATCTTCTGGACTTCAGTCCTGATACAGTCCCTGACATGGTCAGGTTGCCTATAAATCTTGTTTTTAATAGGCAGACTGTCCCCAGTGTCCACTTCATGAGTGCACCAGGTGGTCTGACTGGGTGTCAGTGAAAACATATGCCTAAACTGATTGAGGACTTGCCTGCAATCAGTTTGCTGCTGGGTAGTGAGGCTGCCTGCCAAGGCTACACCATCAACTGACCCATCGTCAGGGTTCTGTGAGAGCAGGTCAGGGAGTGGGTCACTCTCTTCCTCCTGCCCTTCATCAGTAGCCATGAGCAAGCCCATGTCTGCCCTGTCCACATATGGCTTAAGTCTGTTGACATGGAGAACCCTTTGGGGACTCCTGGGTGTTCCTAGGTCCACTAAGTAAGTGACCTCACCCTTCTGTTCAACAATAGTGTGGGGTCCACTCCATTTGTCTTGGAGAGCTGCTGGGGCCACTGGCTCCAACACCCACACCTTCTGTCCTGGCTGGTAAACAGTCAGAACAGCCTTTGGTCATGCCAGGCCTTCTGCAGTTCCTGGCTAGCCTCAAGGTTTTTGGTTGCCTTTTTCATGTACTCAGCCATCCTGGAGCGGAGACCAAGTACATAGTCCACTATATCTTGCTTTGGGGGCTTGAGAGGTAACTCCCATCCTTCCTTCACCAAGCACAGTGGACCCCTCACAGGGTGGCCAAACAGAAGTTCAAAAGGGCTGTAACCAACCCCTTCTGAGGCACCTCCCTATATGCGAATAAAAGGCAGGGCAAGAGTATGTCCCATCTACGCCTAAGCTTTTCTGGGAGCCCTTTAATCATGCCCTTCAAGGTTTTGTTGAATCTCTCAACTAAACCATTGCATTGTGGGTGATAGGGTGTGGTGAACTTATAAGTAACTCCACACTCCTTCCACATTGCTTTTAAGTAACCAGACATGAAGTTTGCACCCCTGTCTGATACTACCTCCTTAGGAAAGCCCACTCTTGAGAAGATTCCCAGGAGGGCCCTTGCCACCACAGGTGCTGTAGTGGTCCTGAGGGGAATAGCTTCTGGGTACCTGGTGGCATGATCCACTACCACCAGGATAAACCTGTGCCCAGAGGCTGTTTGGGGATCCATGGGACCAACAATGTCAATCCCTACCCTCTCAAAGGGCACCCCCACCACAGGTAGTGGTATCAGGGGGGCCTTTGTAGTGCCACCTGCTTTGCCACTGGCTTGGCAGGTTACACAGGAGCGACAAAACTCCTTACTGTCTTCAGACATGTGGGGCCAGTGAAAGTGAGGGACAATTCTGTCCCAAGTGTCCTGCTAAGGGAATATCATGGGCTAGGGTCAATAGGAAGCCCCTGAACTTCAAAGGTATTACCAACCTCCTGGTAGCACCAGGCTTGGGGTCTCTACTCTCTGAGTACAGGAGTCCATCATCCCAATACACTGTATGGGGACCACTAGCTTTCCCAGCAGCCTCAGCAGCAGCTTGCTGTCTGAGGGGTTCAAGGGAGGGGCAGCTCTGCTGCTCCTGGCTCAGATCTGCCCTAGAAGGTCCCCCTGTCCCCAAGAACTCAACCTGTTCAGGTTCAAGTTCCTCTGGGACAGTTCCTTCTTCAGGGCTGAGATCATCCCCTCAAGGGACTGATCTTCCTCCTGAGCCAAGGGGGAAGGCACTGCCTTAACCCTACTACTCCTCCTCTTGGAAGGCACTTGGTCCATTCTTCCAGAATCCAAGGCCTGTTCAGTTTTAGACAGTTTAGCTTGTGACCTGGTCACAGCAAACACATCTGCAGGGATCCCCAGCATTTCTGCATGGGTCCTGAGCTCCACTTCTGCCCAAGCAGAAGTCTCTAAGTCATTGCCAAGCAAGCATTCGACTGGTAGGTTTGCACTTACCACAACCTTCTTAAGGCCAGTTACCCCTCCCCAGGAGAAGTTAACAACTGCCAGAGTATGGTCTGTTCTGACATTGCTAGCATTGGTCACTTGGTACATTTCACCAAGTATAACTTGCCCAGGTAGCACAAGGTCTTGTGTCACCATTGTGACACTTGCCCCTGTGTCCCTAAATGCCAAAGCCTCTCGTCCATTGATTAAAGGCTGTTGTCTGTACTTGCCCAGATTACTGGGACTCATAGAGGAGGGCACATCCATGCCTCCATCACAGACTAACACAGCCTGAGTCAGTTCTCTAACTAGGTCAGAGCCCAACTCAGTTCCCAGGGTGAACCCTACTAAACCCTTTGCTGGAGCACTTCCACCAACTGTACTAGGGGAACAGGTGCCTTAGGGGCATTGGTGGGTGCTGGACTGGAGTCTTTGGACTTGGTGCAATCACTGGTCCAGTGGGTCTTTTGCTTACAGACCTTGCACCATGGTTTTCTTTGGCCTTTACCCTTGGTAGACTGGGAATCCCCACCAGAAGAAGATTTTTGGGGG
Organism: Calotriton arnoldi; assembly: GCA_963921515.1. Taxonomy (NCBI): domain Eukaryota; kingdom Metazoa; phylum Chordata; class Amphibia; order Caudata; family Salamandridae; genus Calotriton; species Calotriton arnoldi. Next base: position 115,200 of record CAWUFW010011448.1, read on the forward strand.
CCTGATGAAGACTTTTGATCTTTACCCTTCTCCCCACCCTTGTCAGAGTTCTTAGCATCTTGCTTCTTGGTTTCCCCACCTTGGTTCTGTACCTTCTGCTTCACCCTGGTTCTGACCCATTTGTCTGCCTTCTTTCCCAATTCTTGGGGAGAGGTCAGATCAGAGTCAACCAGGTACTGATGCAACAGCTGGTTTTGACAGTTATTAAGAATCTGCTCCCTCATTATCAGATTATACAATCCTGAGAAGTCACACACCTTACTGCCCATCAACCAGCCTTCCAGAGCCTTGGCAGAACAATCCACATAGTCTACCCAGTCTTGAGTCTGTGCTTTTTGGGTGTCTCTGAACTTCAACCTGTACTGTTCAGTGGTTAGGCCAAACCCATCAATAAGAGCACTCTTCAAGACCTTGTAATTGTCAGCATCCTCCTCTCTAACAGTGAGGAGCTTGTCTCTACCTTTGTCAGCAAAGGAGAGCCACAAGATTGCTGCCCACTGCTCCTGAGGGACCTTCTGTACTTTACAGGCCCTCTCTAAAGCAGTTATCCATTTGTGGATATCATCCCCACTCTGGTAGGGAGGGACAATCTTGCTCAGGTTCCTATGGTCATAGGACCTTTCCCTATCTCTAGGGACATGGCTGCCACCATGGGACTCTAGTCCCAACTTTCTTCTCTCTTTAAGGAGATCTAGGGATTCTCTATCTAAAGCCAATTGCTTCTTCCTGATCTCCAGTTGAGTTTCCTCATACTGGACCAGTCTCTTTCTTCTCTCATGAGAGGATTCCCTCCTGTGAGAAGAAACAGAGCTCCCTATTGAGGTGCCAGAGTGGTTAGACTCCTGAGAAGGAGACCTAGACTTTCTGAGCACACTCATAATCCTTCCTGGGGGACAAAGGTGTGGTTCTCTAGATCCTCATCTTCATCTTCCCCAGAAGGGATTGGGTTTTCCAGGTCAGGGTCATTGTCACCCTCCTGGTCAGTTTCAGAGGGGGCTGGGGTAGTAGTACCCCTGGCCCCTTCCTCATCTGCTGGCCCACCCTCTGCTCCTACCCCTTCAGTCTCTGAGGACTTACTAAGATCATAAGCCACCAACAACTCCTGGAGGTGTTGGGTGGTGGGACTTTGGCCTGTCCTTAATTTCCTCACGTTACACAAAGCTCTCAGTTCCAAGAATGGGAGTGTGTCATACTTGGAGGGGGAAGCTCAATGGCTTCCTGCAGGGCATCTTTGGATCCTGCTTTTAAAGACATTACTAGTGTGGTGTGGTGTATGCACTACCTACTCTAGTGTGGCCTACTAAACTCTCTTGAGTTGTAGAAAGGGTTGTGCTATCCCTTAACACACAACTCTAAGTTCAGTAGAACTTACTGATATTCTAAGCTTAAATTATATGTACCTTAGGTACCTTTAGTGGTTTTCAGTTGATCAATTCAATTGAGATTATCTGGTAAAACAATAGCAAGCTGGAATCCCACACGCTGCACACCAATGTGAGAAGTTGGCCTGGCATATGCTGTCCACTAATTATAGTGGGCACCTTGCACCAGTCCAAATCGACTCTTATGGTAGGTAGGTTAAAGACAACCTTATTGAAAGCTATCCTAGTGGTAGCTATGGAGAGCAGCCTTCAGGCTAAGTCTTGAAGGAATGTAAAGCAGCTTGTTTTACCAGTCTATAATCTCTTGAGTGACCAAATGAAAGAGCACCACACCAGGTATATATTCAAAATATATGTATTTATTACTAAACACACCCCTCTAGTCTCTTTATGAGGCTAGAGTTCGAAGTACATAGGTTATAAGATCTTAAGTCACAGTAATAGCACAAATACACGTTTGGGCCCTAGGGGCGTACCAAACCATATACCAATAAAGTGGTATGCGAACCACGACTGAACTAGACACTAGGCCTAGAGCCTCTAGAAGTGCTTGGACCACAAGGAACCACCCAAGGTAGTGACACAGGGGACCCACGGGAGACGCGTGCAGTGTAAATACACAACCGCGATACGCCGTTAACTTCTATGGAGAAAGTCGGGATCGGGAAAATAGAGGAAAGGGACACTTAGAAGAGGACTAGGACAAAACCCTTTGAGATCTAGGACTTTGAAGAGTCTCTACCCACGGGAGCACCGGAGTACTCGTGTTACCTCACCCAGGGAAGCCGGGTGCATAGGTGCCTTTCGGGGTCGGGTTTCGTCGTCGGTTCTTATGGCGATCTGCTGCAAAGTGCTGCTGGCGACCAGGAGAAAAGTGTCCGGGTGGATCCAAGAGTGGATCGGAGTTCTGAAGAACCTGAAAGCAGAGGGGACAGAGTCTGGGTCACTAGCCAGTGACCAGGGAGGCGATGGACAGATGCCCACCGATGTCGAGTGCTTCAGATTCAATGATGGTTGTCTTGACTCTTCAGCCACGAGGTCCGGGAGGCGTTGTCGGCGACCAGGAGCAGGATTCGGGCTGTTGCTCGATGTCTGTCGAGTGCAGAGGTGTCGGCGACCAGATTGGACCCAACAAGCCTTGGCAACGGCAAGTCTCGAGTAAGATGTAGATCGTCGATGATGCAGACCAGCAAGGTCTGGGGAACTCACCCAGCGAGGGTAAGTGAGGGCAGGCCTGGAGCAACCAGACTGCCAAGTAAAGAAAAGATTGGCCTTCGTTAGGGCTACTAGCCAACGGGCTAGCGACCGCGAAGGAGCCTCGTGACGCCGCACGTGGAGCTGGCTTACAGGACATTCGTGGAGTGGGGGCCAGTGATCTTCGGTGCAGATGGTGCTGGAGGCTAGGGCTACTCGGAGCCCAAAGCACGACTTCTTGGGAGACCCAGAAGATGGTGCACTTGCAAATGTGCTCGGTGTCCAGGGGTCACGGTCTCAAGTCACCCACGATAGCCACGGGCCTCAGCTTTGCTGGGGACTCAGGGTAGCCTCGGGAAGTCTGAGAATCCACCTCTGGTGATGCGATGACTTCGGCGTCCGACGGGAGCTTCAGTGATGCGAACCGGACAGATGCTTCTTTGGTGCCTGCCAAGCAGGGGAGTCACTCCTTGACCCCAAGGGAGATTCTTCAGTCCTCTAATCGTGAGTAGAGCATCGAAGGTCCAGGATTCTGTTTCAGAGTTTCGTCCAGGTATAATCTAAAGTCCTAGGGACTGGGTTCCTACCTTTATTCTAAAAATAGGGGATGGACTACTCTGTGGCCCCACCTATGGGTGGGTCAGGGCAGAGGGGTGGCTACACCCCTTTCCCTTTGTCCAGTTCGCGCCAAAGCAGGGGCTGCAAGCCCCTGATCCGGTTTGAACTGGGGTATGCACAGGGACACCAAATGTGCCCCCAGTGCAGGACTTCAAAGCACCCGAAAGTGCTCCCGCCCAGCCCCAATACACATTGTCCTGTCTGGGGAGGTGGTCACACCTCCCTGGGACAGGAAACCTATTGTCCAGGCCTCCCCTGCCGGAGTTTCGTCCAGCAGCAGGAGGCCAGACTCGTGTCTGTGGCAGCAGCATCCATTTTGTGATGCCAGGCTCTGGAAAGAAGTTACCGGACTCGTCAGAGTTAACATGCCTTTCCCTCTAGAAGGGTGGAATGCTACCCCCGCCGCCAGGATTGGCGGGGGGGTAGTATTCCAAGATGTTTGACACCAAACACGACATGTTTAGGTGCAGCCATTCCATAGTTAGCATTTTACCGCGAGGATATAATGCTTTTAAGAGTATATGGTCAGGCTGCACTACAAACAGCATCAGAGATGGTCTCCGAACGCTGCAGAGGGGCCCTGCTCATGCAGGGGCACCCTCTCACATAGGAACCATGCACTCTGCCTTTAGGATTGATAAGGCCTGCCTTAGGAGTGACTTATAGGTTTATATGTGTGTATGCATTTAGTGATATAGGTAACCTATACCACAGCAAGGGGTGCATGCACCACCTTACCCAGGCTGCAGTAGCAGACCTGTGGTGCCAGTTTGGATGGCCTACCAGGGGTGGCATAATACATGCTGCAGCCCCTGGCAGGCCTCTGAGGTACCTATGCCCTTGGTACATAGTATACCATATACTAGGGACTTACAAGGGCACTCCAGATCCCAATCAGTGATGTGCCTAAGGCACATGGAGACCCTTTTAAAGAGGAAACAGCTAGGCTGGGGTTCTGAATAGCAGGGCCCCAGCCAGACTAATGTCGAAAACCAGTGAAGTATCAGCAAAAAGTGGGGGTACCCCTGTGAAGCAGATCCTACTCTCCTACAGAGCTGCTTCTAGAAGTAGAAAGATAGGCATGATTATTAACACTTTATTTTTCGCTAAGAAAGGGGTCTTCTAAAATAAGTGTTACATAAGAAATGAGTAGAATCCTGCTGAGAACAATAAGCAGAACAGAGCAGGTTGCTCTGTGAATCAAGAGAATATTTGCTGCAGTCCCTCCCATTCCCTAGTAGTTATTAGATTTTAATTATAAGCACATCAGCACTTGCACACGCACTTATGCACTTTTTAATCTTTGGCACTGATTGTTCGAAGCATGAAAGTTCAGTGGTCTGACCTAAAAAGGGATTTAATGTTAAGTAAATGCAAATATCAATATGCTGCATAGCATTGATTCAGAATTGTTAAATGTATTGCTTTTGGGGCCTCTAGAATAAACAACAATGTTTGGGTATTTATAACATACATGCACAATGCACTTTATTAAAACCCCAAGTGAAGATATGTACTGTATATACAAAGGATATGTTTGCACGATGCACTTTATTACAAATTTATGAGAAGATATGCATAGTGTAAATCAGGGATTATATTTACTTGAAGGGTACGCAATAAGTAGTAATGGCTACAAGCGTTAGAAATTATTGCATTTTAAGCAAGTATTGTTATATGTTTCTGTGTATTTAGTCCTTGTTAGAAACCTCTATGAACCAATATAATGAGGAAATATCTGTTTAATAATTTCAGATATTTCAATAGCACATGTGCACTTTAAATGCTTTTGAAGGACAAATTGTATTTAGTTTTTAGCATTATGTGGCAATGATCATATTAAGCAGCACTGGAGCCAATGTCAAGTCAGACATCATACACAAGGGATCATTGCAACTGTAAAGAAAAGGAAGAGAATAACGGAGTTGATGGATACTAGTGTCACTTTTACAATCAATGATACTGTGTTTTTAATACCTTATACAGATTAATTACAGCTGTTTAACTATTGGTCAAATTTAAATATAAGATCTGCATTTACGTTTATGACTTAGTGGAGGAATTGAGGTTGTAGTCTGTCTTTCATGATTAGTCGAGAGGCCGTCACGTTGTATGTGTAGCGCTGCATAAAATGGTTCTGTAATTTTGTCTCGTTATGTGATCAAGCCCAGTGAGGTGGGTGAAACGCGTCATCCTGTCATGAAAAAGCAATAAAATAATATCAGCACGAAACCGGTGTCCGCGTCCCGCTATCAGTTGACAGCGCTGTGGGAATTGTGTTTGGATATATATATATATATATATATCTATATATATATAGATATATATATATAATTACAGTAATTAAAAAACAAAATTGGGAAAAAAAACGGCAGGCCGTCCCCGGGGGATGGGGTCCCCGGGGCCAATAGTGACCTAGGGAAGGGGGGCCACTGTAAGAGTGCGAGGTTGGCAGCGGATATTATAGCGGGCGCACCTCCCGCAAAGGAGCAACCGCTCACAAGTGCACTGAGTTGGTGCATATTGTGGAGCTGTGATATATATATATATATATATATATATATATATATATATATATATATATATATATATATATATATACCCATATATTTATAAATACCTATATATACCCATATATTTATATATACCCATATATTTATATATACCTATATATTTATATTCACTGAAAAAACCATAGGTTTCAGGCACATTATAGTTAGGAATTAGCATTTAAAAAACCTTTGAAATTCACTGAAAAAACCATAGGTTTTAGGGACAGTTATAGTTAGTTGGACATTTCACTCGTACAAAACCCGTGAAATTCCCCCGTTATAGTTAGTTCAGCTAACTATAACTCGCGCCCCCGCAATGCACTGCTGATGACGTCACATATTACATCACTCATGACATGGTCAGTGACATCACTGATGACATCACTGATGACATCTCAAATGACATCACTGATGACATCACTGATGACATCATCCAGTGACTGTGTGTTTCTGTAAAGTTTAAATATGTTTAATATATATAGGGAAATGCGTATTGAAAAATGAGTGGGTGTATAAGTGTGTGAATGGATGATTTAGTACGTGAGTGACTGACTCTACAAGTGAGTGATTAAATGTATCTTACTGAATGCATGGGTTAGTGACTAAACTGTGTGAATGTCTGTATCCGTCTGTTTGTTGCTGTGTAAGTGGCAGCATGAGTTTGTGAATAGCTACCTGAGTGTCTATATGGGTTATTGATTGGTTCTCTGAGTATCTGTATGGCTGCCTGAGTGTTTATGTGGGTGGGGTGTGTGCGACTCTGTGCATAGATGTGTGAGTGGGTGATTCACTGGGTGGATGGTTTCAAGAGTGCATCTGTGATGGACTGTATGGGTGGGTAAGTGTGTGTAAGAGTGTGTTAGTTAGTGAATGTATATCTCAGTGGTACATGTGCGAGTAACTACATATGTGAAAGGCAGTATATATGTGTGTTAGAGTATTTAAATAGCTATAAGCGAGAGTGTGTGATTGTGAGAGTGACTGTATGGATGAGTGTGTGCTTGTATCAGTGATTGTATAAGAGCGTAAGAATGTGCTAGTACTTGTATGAGTAAGTGAGCTGGTGTGTGTATAACTGTATACGTGAGTAAATGGCAGTGTGTTTAATTATTTGCATGACTGACTAGGTGTGTGAGTACCTCTATGGATGAGTGGCGGAGTTTGAGTGTCTATATAGAAGTATGAGTGCATATGATAGTCCTCTACTGAGTGACCGTAAGTATGAGTGACTATACGGGTGAGTGAGTGGATGTGTGTGTAGACCTAAGAATCAGTGAGTGGGTATGTAGTTATTGGTGTTGGAGTGTCTATGGTTTTGCGAATGGCAGTCTGTAATTTAGAGTGGGTGTATCAAAGGTTATATTAGGGTGTGAGGAGGTGCATCAGATTATCACGTGGATGATGTTATCAGTGATGTCATCAGTGATGTCATTTGAGATGTCATCAGTGATGTCATCAGTGATGTCACTGACCATGGCATGAGTGATGTAATATGTGATGTCATCAGCAGTGCATTGCGGGGGCGCGAGTTATAGTTAGCTGAACTAACTATAACGGGGGAATTTCACGGGTTTTGTACAAGTGAAATGTCCAACTAACTATAACTGTCCCTAAAACCTATGGTTTTTTCAGTGAATTTCAAAGGTTTTTTAAATGCTAATTCCTAACTATAACGTGCCTGAAACCTATGGTTTTTTCAGTGAATTTCAAAGGTTTTTTAAATGCTAATTCCTAACTATAACGTGCCTGAAACCTATGGTTTTTTCAGTGAATTTCAAAGGTTTTTTAAATGCTAATTCCTAACTATAACGTGCCTGGAACCTATGTTTTTTTTAGTGAATTTCAAAGGTTTTTTAAATGATAATATTTAAATGTAATATTAGTTACATGTTTTTTTTTATACTAATTTTCTACAGATGTTTATTTGTTTATTTTTACATATTTTTTTTTTTAAATTAATTATATATTTTTAATATAAATTGAAAAAAAAATGTTTTCAAAAATATTGCAACAGAAATATTTTTTGTTTTGTTTTATATTTTGTTAATAAATTTAAAAATGTGCTTTTTAATGGTTTTTGGAGTCGCGCACCGGCAGCGTACCTTACAAGATCAGTGCGCGGATTGTAGCCGCCATTTAAGGAAAGTCGTGAAGGATCCGCGTAGGGTGTGCGACGGGTGCGTGTTTTACAGTTACGTGATATACGTATTTTACGTGTTGTGCGCGATTAGTATGCGACCGGTTCGCGCTTCTTACGAATACGCATTCGTGACACATGCGCATTATAGTACGCGACGCTTGCGCGGAGACGGGCCCCGCGTGACGTCATATGCGTGCTGTGTGCGCTGTGTACGCGACTCCCGCAAATTTTTTTATGTTCTAAAATGACATATATATGTCTTTAATACACATATTAGGGCCAGACATTATCTAAGGTATGCATAAAAATAATATATTTTTACTTGTAATAAACTTATATTACTTTTAAATGCAATTTCGCGAAGTCGCGTCGGGTGCGTGCTGTGTGTGCGCACGGTACGCGGATCCCATGTGACTTGAAAAAAAACTTTTGATTGGTTCATAACATTTCCCATTGTAACTATTGAAGGACCCCACCCATTTCAATCATTCTTGTTTGAGCTTCTTTGGAGACACATCTCTACTTAGAAGAACTGTTGGTGTTTCAGAAATAATAAAAGAAGATGGCTTCAGGACAACAACCAGAGGATGTTTCAGAACATTCTTCAGAGGAAGAATTTTTCCAGGAGAATCCACATCCTCAAAGGTCTGTGTCAGTGGTGTGGAAGTTTTTTACTTTTCCTGAGGGGCAGAAAAAGGTGAATGCCACGAAAGTCACCTGCCGGATCTGCGAGAGAGTGCTCTCTAGAGGCAGTGCAGAAAAAAAATATTCTTGTGGTACTGCCTCTATGTACAAGCACGAAGACTATCCATCCACTAAACCTGGCTCGGGAGGAGTGTCGGAGAGCTGCAAGAAACCCTCCACCTGCAGTTCCTTCCACATCTGGAACTTCAACAAGTACATCATCACTGGACATACGTCCTGAATTTGCTTTTTTGAAGCAGCACTGTGTGAAGTGCAACAAACTAATCTCTTTTGGAGAACAGTCAGTGGAAGCTGTTTGTGCTGCACAACGAAATCATCGTTGCTAGACTTCTGTTTTTTTTTGTGTTTTCCGGGAATGCCAGTTAATTCCTCAGGTTTCCTGTTTTTTTCCTACAAGTTTCATTATTATTTTTGAAAAAACACCAAAAAAATAACAAAATAGTTCAAAAAATACAAAAAAATATAAAAGGAAAAAAAAGAAAAAAAGTTCTTTTCAGAACTAACTTCTCTGGTTAAAGAAAGAACTATATTTGTATGTTAATGTGTGAAAGTTTGGTTGAATGTATATGTATGGCTTAATTGACTGAAAGAATGCATTAGTAGTGTATGGTGAATATATAAGTGCAAAACTATAAGGAAGTGCTGCAGTGTGACAATGTAAGCTCTTTAGCTGCAGTGTGCTGCGGTACTTCCGAAGCACAGGGATGCAACGTAAGTACATAAATATGTTGCAACTGTATGATTCCCTCTGCACCGCTGCACAAATTGCAGACATACAGTGACACAGGCATACTTACAGCATGGTGCAAGTATGTCTGTGTCGTGAAGATATTGTTTTACTGCAGGAACGGACACCTTCCTACACAAAAACAATAAGTAAAGGCATTTTCCTCTTTCAATGTATGCTGTGATTGGGTTTTGGCGCATTGTTTGGATTTGTACATGTTGCTGAATGAGTCAACAGAGGACTGCAAAGGGAGTGACAGGATGTTTGCTGGAGTGTATGGATAGTGACTGGGGAATTGAAGGTGTGAAAGACAAGTGTGTAGGTGGTTAGAGACCCGCATGCATAGTGGATAGGGGTTTGAAGCAGTCTATGTGCTAAGGCCTGGGTCACTGAATGAGTACTTGGGTACTGACTGAACGATTAGAGTACTGCAAGGAGAGTGCCTGGGTGAATGTATAAGTGGTTTGGTTTTGGCGCAGCAAATGGTTTTGTAGGTGTTGCTGAATGAGTCAACAGAGGACTGCAAGGGGAGTGACAGGATGTTTGCTGGAGTGTATGGATAGTGACTGGGGAATTGAAGGTGTGAAAGACAAGTGTGTAGGTGGTTAGAGAACCGCATGCATAGTGGATAGGGGTTTGAAGCAGTCTATGTGCTAAGGCCTGGGTCACTGAATGAGTACTTGGGTACTGACTGAACGATTAGAGTACTGCAAGGAGAGTGCCTGGGTGAATGTATAAGTGGTTTGGTTTTGGCGCAGCAAATGGTTTTGTAGGTGTTGCTGAATGAGTCAACAGAGAATTGCAAGGGGAGTGACAGGATGTTTGCTGGAGTGTATGGATAGTGACTGGGGAATTGAAGGTGTGAAAGACAAGTGTGTAGGTGGTTAGAGAACCGCATGCATAGTGGATAGCGGTTTGAAGCAGTCTATGTGCTAAGGCCTGGGTCACTGAATGAGTACTTGGGTACTGACTGAACGATTAGAGTACTGCAAGGAGAGTGCCTGGGTGAATGTATAAGTGGTTTGGTTTTGGCGCAGCGAATGGTTTTGTAGGTGTTGCTGAATGAGTCAACAGAGAACTGCAAGGGGAGTGACAGGATGTTTGCTGGAGTGTATGGATAGTGACTGGGGAATTGAAGGTGTGAAAGACAAGTGTGTAGGTGGTTAGAGAACCGCATGCATAGTGGATAGCGGTTTGAAGCAGTCTATGTGCTAAGGCCTGGGTCACTGAATGAGTACTTGGGTACAGACTGAACGATTAGAGTACTGCAAGGAGAGTGCCTGGGTGAATGTATAAGTGGTTTGGTTTTGGCGCAGCGAATGGATTAGTAGGTGTTGCTGAATGAGTCAACAGAGAACTGCAAGGGGAGTGACAGGATGTTTGCTGGAGTGTATGATTAGTGACTGGGGAATTGAAGGTGTGAAAGACAAGTGTGTAGGTAGTTAGAGACCCGCATGCATAGTGGATAGGGGTTTGAAGCAGTCTATGTGCTAAGGCCTGGGTCTCTGAATGAGTACTTGGGTACTGACTGAACGATTAGAGTACTGCAAGGAGAGTGCCTGGGTGAATGTATAAGTGTTTTGGTTTTGGCGCAGCGAATGGTTTTGTAGGTGTTGCTGAATGAGTCAACAGAGAACTGCAAGGGGAGTGACAGGATGTTTGCTGGAGTGTATGATTAGTGACTGGGGAATTGAAGGTGTGAAAGACAAGTGTGCAGGTGGTTAGAGAACCGCATGCATAGTGGATAGGGGTTTGAAGCAGTCTATGTGCTAAGGCCTGGGTCACTGAATGAGTGCTTGGGTACTGACTGAACGATTAGAGTACTGCAAGGAGAGTGCCTGGGTGAATGTATAAGTGGTTTGGTTTTGGCGCAGCAAATGGTTTTGTAGGTGTTGCTGAATGAGTCAACAGAGAACTGCAAGGGGAGTGACAGGATGTTTGCTGGAGTGTATGGATAGTGACTGGGGAATTGAAGGAGTGAAAGACAAGTGTGTAGGTGGTTAGAGAACCGCATGCATAGTGGATAGCGGTTTGAAGCAGTCTATGTGCTAAGGCCTGGGTCACTGAATGAGTACTTGGGTACTGACTGAACGATTAGAGTACTGCAAGGAGAGTGCCTGGGTGAATGTATAAGTGGTTTGGTTTTGGCGCAGCGAATGGTTTTGTAGGTGTTGCTGAATGAGTCAACAGAGAACTGCAAGGGGAGTGACAGGATGTTTGCTGGAGTGTATGATTAGTGACTGGGGAATTGAAGGTGTGAAAGACAAGTGTGTAGGTGGTTAGAGACCCGCATGCATAGTGGATAGGGGTTTGAAGCAGTCTATGTGCTAAGACCTGGGTCACTGAATAAGTACTTGGGTACTGACTGAACGATTAGAGTACTACAAGGAGAGTGCCTGGGTGAATGTATAAGTAGTTTGGTTTTTGCGCAGCGAATGGATTTGTAGGTGTTGCTGAATGAGTCAACAGAGGACTGCAAGGGTAGTGGCAGGATGTTTGCTGGAGTGTATGGATAGTGACTGGGGAATTGAAGGTGTGAAAGACATGTGTGTAGGTGGTTAGAGAACCGCATGCATAGTGGATAGGGGTTTGAAGCAGTCTATGTGCTAAGGCCTGGGTCACTGAATGAGTACTTGGGTACTGACTGAACGATTAGAGTACTGCAAGGAGAGTGCCTGGGTGAGTGTATAAGTGGTTGGGTTTTGGCGCAGCGAATGGATTTGTAGGTGTTGCTGAATGAGTCAACAGAGGACTGCAAGGCGAGTGACAGGATGTTTGCTGGAGTGTATGGATAGTGACTGGGGAATTGAAGGTGTGAAAGACAAGTGTGTAGGTGGTTAGAGAACTGCATACATAGTGGATAGCGGTTTGAAGCACTCTATGTGCTAAGGCCTGGGTCACTGAATGAGTACTTGGGTACTGATTGAACGATTAGAGTACTGCAAGGAGAGTGACTGGGTGAATGTATAAGTGGTTGGGTTTGACGCAGCAAATGGATTACTACATGGTGCTGGATGGCTGATTGGAGAAGTGCAATTACAAAGACTCACTAGCCTGGAAGCAGTTAGGTGACTACATACATTCTACACATTTCACTACAACACTGCTAGTGTGAATGCCTGACTCATTGTGCGAATCCATAAGCAGTAACTAAGTTCTATTACTACTGAAACTTTACAACAGGTTAGGTTTTTAAGCAGTTATGTGTCAGCAAAGACATAAAGTAACCACATGCTTCTGTCACAATGGTTGCACAAGTGCACACATACTCACAGTGTGATTCTAGAGAACCAAAACTATTCCCTGGGCTTTAGCAAAAGAGACGCACTAGTCTGGAAGAGGTTAGGTGACTGCATACATTCTACACATTTCACTACAGCATTGCTAGTGTGAATGCCTGAATCATTCTGCGAATCCATAAGCAGTGACTGGGTTCTAATACTAGTGAAACTTGACAATAGGATAGGTTTTTAACCAGTTATGTGTTAGCAGAGACATAAAGTAACCACATGCTTCTGTCACAATGGTTGCACAAGTGCACACATACTCACAGTGTGATTCTAGACAAGCCAAACTATTCTCTGGACTTTATCAGAAGAGACTCACTAGCCTGGAAGCAGTTAGGTGACTACATACATTCTACACATTTCACTACAGCACTGCTAGTGTGAATGCCTGACTCATTGTGCGAATCCATAAGCAGTAACTAAGTTCTACTACTACTGAAACTTGACAACAGGTTAGATTTTTAAGCAGTTATGTGTCAGCAAAGACATAAAGTAACCACATGCTTCTGTCACAATGGTTGCACAAGTGCACACATACTCACAGTGTGATTCTAGAGAACCAAAACTATTCCCTGGGCTTTAGCAAAAGAGACGCACTAGTCTGGAAGAGGTTAGGTGACTGCATACATTCTACACATTTCACTACAGCATTGCTAGTGTGAATGCCTGAATCATTCTGCGAATCCATAAGCAGTGACTGAGTTCTAATACTACAGAAACTTGACAACAGGATAGAATAATAAACAATCATTCAACTATACCTTTCAACACAGTTTAAAATATATATATTACTATACATAGGGGCAGATTTACAAGCCCCTTGCGCCACATTTGCGTCACTTTTCCCATGTTAAAAGCGACGCAAAAGTGGCGCAAGAGGCTTGTAAAACTGCCCCATACTGTTTTTAAATCAAACATCAAATACAATAAAAATAATTAAAATATACATCAGTACATTTAATAATATATTTCAAACAACACAGTTTCATAAAAATATCAAATCTTTTTGAAATAAACGTCCAAAATATATAACTCACCTATTAAATAAATCTGTTGAATTAAAAATCTCACACACTCAGTCAGGATTTTCTTTTTCACACAGAGAATGTAGATAAGCACACTCTCCAATGTAAAACCAGTAATGGCAAACTTCCCCTCTAATTTTTCATACATATACACATTACTTCCCAGTGTTTTTCAAATTGGAAAACGAATTTCCATTGGTCATAGAGAATAATACTTTTCAACTGACATCTTCCCCCTTGTTCTGAATATCAGTTTCCATAGCAACAGCTCATGCAACATTCAACTTAGCTGCCAGGTCACAAGTTCACCACACAATGTTGCAAATGACAACAGCAGGTGTGGTTGGCTTTGCAAAGCATGCCCTTATCCTTTCTGCTGTACCTTTCAAACTTTTCTTTATAACCAATAAGAAACATGCTTTCTAAACAAAGTAAAATGCACCCTATATTAGAATGTAGAGTGTTCTTAAACAGCCAATCAAATCTCTACTTTCTTAAAAACAGCATGTTGTCCACCATTTTAGATAGATTTCATTGTCCCTCCTGCCTACCTCAGCTACAGACATCTTCTTATTCCCTTCAGTGATCCCTTCAAGATGCTTTCAGTGTGGATTGTGGGACACAGCTATGTTTTCTGGTGCAAAAGGTATGCTGAAAGCAGAGGTATTGACAAAGATTTAGCTTTGCCAAATGTAGACATTAAATGGATTGGACAGAGAGGATTAAAGTGGCACCAATTGATGCCATTGGTTAAATCCTTTTACATCTCCAACACCCTGACCTCATAATTGTGCACTGTGGTGGCAATGACCTAGGCACTTTCACTGGGGTAGGTCTGGAAATGCTTATGAAGGACACCTTTGGAGAATTCATGTCACTTTTCCCCCAAACTGCCTTTGTCTATTCTAACATATGCCAAAGACAGAAATGGAAGTGGTCCAATCATTTTTGTCCACAGATTGAGAAAGCTAGGAAACACGTCAATAAAGCTGTTTCTGCTTATCTCAGAGATTATAGGATGGGGTCCATTTTCAACAACAATCTGCGTTTTAATATGGATGGCATCTATAGGAGAGATGGTGTACATTTTGCAGATGAGGGTAACAGAGTCTTTCTCAACAACTTTAGACTCTGCATCGGTACTTACTTGTAGGTACCAAAATCTGTCAATAAACACAAGGGCTCTTTTTAGAGCCACCCAAGATATAAACATATATGCTTAATGTATATTTACTTTTTTTTTTTAAATATTTGGGGGATTCGCGCACCCAACGCGTTTACACTGGAGTCGCGCAGCCAACGCGTTTACACCAGGGGGCCGCGCTGGGAGTCGCGCACCCAACGCGTTCACACTTGGGGCCGCGCTGAGCGGCACGCTGGGTGCGCAACTCCTAATTTTACCGTAAAATTCAACGCGTTTACACTGGAGTCGCGTACCCAATGCGTTTACACCAGGGGGCCGCGCTGGGAGTCGCGCACCCAACGCGTTCACACTAGGGGCCGCGCTGAGCGGCGCGCTGGGTGCGCGACTCCTAATTTTACCGTAAAATTTTTGTTAGCTCCTACCACTAATTTATATTCTCCCCGGGGACCCCATCCCCCGGGACCTATACATAATGATGGAGACCGTGAGGGGAGCCCCAATGCCCCCACGGTCCCGCTGGCTCCCCGCGTCCTTCGGAAGCCGGCATTGCTTTTCCACATGGGGAGCTGCTGACATGCAGCTCCCCGTGTGGAAAGCAATCTGCTTTGAATTTTGGAAGAGAGAGCAGGTTTCCTGCTCTCTCTTCCAAAATCCAAAGCAGTTTGCAATGGCAGGACGGGAGCCGCGAGGCTCCCGTCCTGTCATAGCAAACTACAGTGTTCCGGGGTAGGCACCCCGGGACACTGCAGGAGCCGGCCCTGGGGGTGGCGGTCCCCAGGGCCATCACGGGCTCCAGGAGGGGGCCGCGTGGCCCCCTCCCTACATGTTCAAAGCCCCGGGAGGTGGTGGTCCCCGGGCTTCGGGGTCCGAAACGGACCCCCACATGTATTTCCTTAGTGCCCCGGGGAGGTGGCGGTCCCCGGGCGTGTGGGGGGTTCGAGCCCCCCACACAGGTCTTTTAATTTTTTTTAAAAATAATCCTCGGGGGTGGTGGTCCCCGGGGCTTGGGGGTGCCTTACAGGCCCCCCCATTCATTTTTATTAACCCCCGCATGCCCCCGGGACTTGGCCCACCCGGGGGCCAATTAACAACGAAGCGCGGGAGACCGCGCTTCGTTTTTTTTTTTATCGGCGGGATCCGCGCACCCTAAGCGCATCCCACCGATTTAAAAAAAAAAAATGTTTTTTTCTGCCCAGGAGGTCCTTGTGGGACCCCCTGAGCAGACCTAGGGGGTCAGGGTGTTTCTACCCTGCCCCCTTTGTGCGTTTTGCGCACTTGTTTCTTGTGCCTCGCTTCTACCGAGGGACAAAATGGCTGCCAACACTTCCTGATTTGGAGTGTTGACAGTCACTTGAAAGCCAATTAACATGCAGCTCGTGATCGGGACGGTGCGCGCAGGGTGCGCTCAGGGTGCGCGAATCTGACGCGGCCATAGATATATATGTGATTTTCTTTTTGGTTTTCTCAGGAACTACTGAACGGATTTACACCATTTAACAAAAAGGGTTCAAATTTGGTGTAATTCCGTTCAGAAGTTCGGGCTGTAGCCTTGCATAAAGTTTCCTATGGGAAATTGATTTTTTGACTCTTATTTTTTTAATTTCTCCGCAACTACTGAACGGATTTACACCATTTAACAAAAAGGGTTCTTTCTGAACCAAGAACTACCTCTTTGCCAAATTTGGTGTAATTCCGTTCAGCAGTTCGGGCTGTAGCCGTGTCTAAAGTTTCCTATGGAAAAATGAATGGGGAAAACACGTTTTGGGACCCCCCTTTTTTCTCGGCCCCCGCTTGACGAATCACCACGAGACTTTCAGGGTAGGAGCGGACCGGAGCGGGCCATAAAGTTTGAAAATTTCGCAAAGATTCGTCAACCGGCAAGAGAGTTATTTCAAATAGAATGTCGCGGATTTCCTATGGAAAATAGGTCCTAACTATAACTATCTACTGGCGACCGCCAGTAGATAATATACCTAGATATATATGTAATATATATACCTATATATATATATATATATATATATATATATATATATATATTGCCCACTCGTTGCTTGCTGCAGTCCGTCGCTCGCCTGAACAGAGGGCGCGTCGTCGCTACGGACCCACCAAGCCCAGTCCGATTAAATTCCAACTATCCAAAATATATCCTTTATTGTCGGCCAATTTAGCCGACAATAAAGGATATATTTTGGCCAGAACACGGCGTCGTCATTTCCTTATGCAGTAAGGATAGTTGGAATATATATATATATATATATATATATATTCACTGAAAAAACCATAGGTTTCAGGCACGTTATAGTTAGAAATTAGCATTTAAAAAACCTTAGAAATTCACTGAAAAAACCATAGGTTTCAGGGGCGTTATAGTTAGTTGGACATTTCACTCGTACAAAACCATAGAAATTCCCCCCGTTATAGTTAGTTCAGCTAACTATAACTCGCGCGCCCGCAATGCACTGCTGATGACGTCACATATTACATCACTCATGACATGGTCAGTGACAACACTCATGACATCACTGACATCTCAAATGACATCACTGATGACATCACTGATGACATCATCCAGTGAATGTGTGTTTTTCTGAAAATTAAATATGTTTTATATATGTATATCTCAAGGTCGATGGAAGAATAAATGGGTATATAAGTGTCTAAATGGATGATTTTGTTTTGTAAAAATTGATTGTATAACTGACTAAGTGTATCTTAGTGAATACATGGGTTAGTGAGTAATGTTTAAATATGAAAATATCTGTATCAGTCTCTCACTTTGTGTATAAGTGGCTGCATGGGTTGGTGAGTAGCTACATGAGTGTCTATATGGGTTATTAGTTGGTTTTTTGAGTATCAGTATGAGTGTCTGAGTGTCTGTATGGTTCGGTGGGGGTACTACTTAGTGCATAGATGCATGAATGAGTGACTCACTGTTTGTATGTGTTGAAGACAGCATGTGTGCAGGACTGTATAGGTGGATGAGTATGTGTATGGGTGTGTTAGTGAGTGAATGACTGTCTCAATAGTGTCTTTATGAGTAACTACATATGTTTTAAACTAGTATATGTGAGTATTGGTGTATATAAGTGAGTATATGTGAGAGTGAGAGATTGGAAGAGTTCCTGTACAAATAAGTAGGTGTTTCTATAAGTGATTGTTTAAGAGAGTAAGTATGTGTAAGTTTCTGTAGAAGTAAGTGTGGTAGTGTGTGTATAACTGTATATGCAAGTAAATGGATGTTTGATACTTTGTTTGCATGTGTGACTATGTGTGTGAGTAACTCTATGGATGAGTGGCGGTGTGTAACAGGATGTATAGGTGTATGAGTACATATGATGAGTGAGTACATGTATGAGTGACTGTATAGGGACTGTTGGTGAATGAGTGGATGTGTTTGTAGATCTTGGAATTACTGAATAGGTGTGTTGTAACTGGTATTGGTATGTCCATTGTTTTGAAAATGTTAGTTTGTATTTTTGAGTGTGTGTATCAAAGGTTATATTAGGGTGAGAGGAGGTCTGCCACTCTATCACAAGGATGATGTCATCAGTGATGTCATCAGTGATGTCATTTGAGATGTCATCAGTGATGTCATGAGTGATGTCACTGACCATGTCATGAGTGATGTAATATGTGACGTCATCAGCAGTGCATTGCGGGCGCGCGAGTTATAGTTAGCTGAACTAACTATAACGGGGTAATTGCTATGGTTTTGTACGAGTGAAATGTCCAACTAACTATAACGCCCCTGAAACCTATGGTTTTTTCAGTGAATATATATATACATGCCACTAATAGTAATAGTAATAGCTAAAAGTCTCAATCACAAATGAACAATCAGCATACAGTAATCTAGAGTAGTTTATAGTGCCCTGTCTTAAAAAACCAACCCCCTCCCCTTTTTTTAATAATCATCACAGTTTGGTTTTATGGGTTTTAGCTTTGTTATTGGTGAATTTACACATCACAACACAATTATAATCTTGGGCACACGCACTTGTATAAAGTATCGCAAACATTAGAAATAGAAGTTTAGGACTTTAGTATAAATACCATTATGACCACTGGGTAATACAAACCTAACCAACAGATCAATTGGTAAAGTCCTTATATGCACACATAATATCTTACAATCATGGGCGAATGTGTGCACATATAGCAATGGAGGTGGAATCTATACATTGTTTTTATATTGTGTTATTAATACAATGATTTTATTATGATATTACATTTATGTATTTATTTATGTATCATATTTAAAACAAATGTTGTGTTTTTATTGAAACATATTTATAACTATATATATAAATTCATTACAATGATTTGTAATTGAAGTTTCAAACATTTACCCAGTTGAAAGTACTTTTACTATGTCCATTCCTATTCCGTTTGCGTTTATACATATACATATTTATTTGCACTTGTTACATTAAAAAAGAAAAAAATGTAATGGTAAAAAAATGGCTTAAAAGCCCAGTACCGACAGTGTATCGCGTCATGTGATCAAGGGCCTACGGGCTTGAAATGCATCATGGCTGTGGTTTGTTGAGCAGACAATAAAGAAACTTGCAGCACGAAGTTGTGGTCTGAGCTCCTGTCTTCTGCGGCAAATTGGAAAGTGAGAGGATTTGCTGTTATATATATATATATATATATATATATATATATATATATATATATATATATATATATATATATATATTCACTGAAAAACCGTAGGTTTCAGACATGTTATAGTTACAAATTAGCATTTAAAAAACCTTTGAAATTCACTGAAAAAACCATAGGTTTCAGGGACGTTATAGTTACAAATTAGCATTTAAAAAACCTTTGAAATTCACTGAAAAAACCATAGGTTTTAGGGACAGTTATAGTTAGTTGGACATTGCACTCGTACAAAACCCGTGAAATTCCCCCGTTATAGTTAGTCCAGCTAACTATAACTCGCGCCCCCGCAATACACTGCTGATGACGTCACATATTACATCACTCATGAAATGGTCAGTGACATCACTGATGACATCACTGATGACATCTCAAATGACATCACTGATGACATCATCCAGTGACTGTGTGTTTCTGTAAAGTTTAAATATTTTTAATATATATAGGAAAAGACGTATTGAAGAATGAGTGGGTGTGTAAGTGTCTGTATGGATGATTTAGTAGGTGCGTGACTGACTCTATAAGTGAGTGATTTAACGTATCTTACTGAATGCATGGGTTAGTGACTAAACTGGGTGAATGTCTGTATCCGTCTGTCTGTTGCTGTGCAAGTGGCTGCATGTGTTTGTGAATAGCTACATGAGTGTCTATATGAGTTATTGAATGCTTGTCTGAGTATCTGTATGGGTGCCTGAGTGTTTATGTGGGAGGGGTGTGTGCAACTCTGTGCATAGATGTGTGAGTGGGTGATTCACTGGGTAGATGGTTTCAAGAGTGCATCTGTGATAGACTGTATGGGTGGGTAAGTGTGTGTAAGAGTGTGTTAGTGAGTGAATGTATGTCCCAGTGGTACATGTGTGAGTAACTACATATGTGAAAGGCAGTATATATGTGTGTTGAAGTATATAAATAGCTATAAGCGAGAGTGAGTGATTGTGATAGTGGCTGTATGGATGAGTGTGTGCTTGTATCAGTGATTGTATAAGAGCGTAAGAATGTGCTACTATTTGTATGAGTAAGTGAGCTGGTGTGTGTATAACTGTATAGGTGAGTAAATGGTAGTGTGTTTAATTATTTGCATGACTGACTAGGTGTGTGAGTACCTCTATGGATGAGTGGCGGTGTTTGAGTGTCTATATAGGAGTATGAGTGCATATGATAGTCCTGTACTGAGTGACCGTAAGTATGAGTGACTGTACGGGTGAGTGAGTGGATGTGTGCGTAGACCTAAGAATCAGTGAGTGGGTATGTAGTTATTGGTGTTGGAGTGTCTATGGTTTTGCGAATGGCAGTCTGTAATTTAGAGTGGGTGTATCAAAGGTTATATTGGGGTGTGAGGAGGTGCATCAGATTATCACGTGGATGATGTCATCAGTGATGTCATTTGAGATGTCATCAGTGATGTCATCAGTGATGTCACTGACCATGTCATGAGTGATGTAATATGTGACGTCATCAGCAGTGCATTGCGAGGCGCGAGTTATAGTTAGCTGGACTAACTATAACGGGGGAATTTCACGGGTTTTGTATGAGTGCAATGTCCAACTAACTATAACTGTCCCTAAAACCTATGGTTTTTTCAGTGAATTTCAAAGGTTTTTTAAATGCTAATTTGTAACTATAACGTCCCTGAAACCTATGGTTTTTTCAGTGAATTTCAAAGGTTTTTTAAATGCTAATTTGTAACTATAACATGTCTGAAACCTACGGTTTTTTCAGTGAATTTCAAAGGTTTTGTAAATGACAATTTTTAAATGTATTAATTGTTATATAAATTTTTTTCATACTGATTTCCAAATTTTTTAGAAACAATTTTTTTAAAAATATTTTATTTTTTAAATTACATTGTAATTACATTATACATTACATTACAAAAAATACTTTCTCAGAATGAATTACTTTAGTTTAAATACTTTGCACATAGGCAATAGACTTTTAAGTACAGTAGTTACAGTTGTTGCAATGGGCAACACATTTTCAAACACAATGCAACATTCAGCTCAATGTGAATTTCTAGTTAAATGCAATTAGTTACTTTATGGATTACTTTTCTAACCACAGGACTGGATCCTAGATTCAGTCCTGGGACATCTCCTGTAAACAGTTGAGTAAAAGCGTTTTGGTTACAGTTGTGATTTTTAAGGAATATTATTGTACTTTAAAAGTTCACACTTAGAAACTTTTTCTCATAGAATCACCAATGTTATCCTATGGAAGGAAATTCACTTAGAAGTTAAAAACTGTTATCGTTACTTTTTCTTACTCAGTGTTGGATCCTGGATCCAGCACTGGTGCATCTCCTGTAAACAGTTGAAAGAATGCGTTTAAGTCATACAGGCGATTTTTTAGGAATATTTGTAGTTTGTGAAAATCGACACTTTGAAACTTTTCTGCTGAAAACCAGACAATGGATTCCTATGGAAGAAAATATAAGTTACTGGTAAGTACGGTTAAAATTACTTTTCAGGGTCAGTGCTGGGCTAAAAGATGCAGCACTGGGTTCTCTCCTGATAACAGGTGAGTAAATTGGAATTCGTACTTTGGTTGATTTTAGAGGAATATTATAAAGTTCCAAAACTCCACACTTAGAAGAATTTCCAAGTGAAACCAGTCAATGTTAGCCTAGGAAGGAAATTCAAGTTACTGGTAAGTACGGTTAAAATTACTTTTCAGGATTAGTACTGGGCTGAAAGATACAGCACTGAGGTCTCTCCTGATAACAGGTGAGTAAATCGGAATTCGTATTTCGGCTGATTTTAGAGGAATATTTTAAAGTTCCAAAACTCCACACTTAGAAGAATTTCCAAGTGAAAACAGTCAATGTTAGCCTATAGAAGGAAATTCAAGTTACTGGTAAGTACGGTTAAAATTACTTTTCAGGACCAGTACTGGGCTGAAAGATACAGCACTGAGGTCTCTCCTTATAACAGGTGAGTAAATCGGAATTCGTATTTCGGCTGATTTTAGAGGAATATTTGTATGTTTCAAAAATCAACACTTAGAAACTTTTTCAACAAAAAGCAGGCAATGATATCCTATGGAAGGAAATTCAAGTTACTGGTAAGTACGGTTAAAATTACTTTTCAGGACCAGTACTGGGCTGAAAGATGCAGCACTGAGGTCTCTCCTTATAACAGGTGAGTAAATAGGAATTCGTATTTCGGATGATTTTAGAAGAATATTTGCACAATGGTGAAGGGAGGGGGCGGGGCCTGAGGTGACATCTGTGCAAACGCGCCCCGTGGCGCGTTTTAAGTTGGGGGATTAAGTCCCCTTGAATCCTGAGGGTCCCTAGGGGCCAACTAGCCCACCAGGAACCTCCAATATGCGCCAGGGGCTGCGTTGCAGAGACGTGTAGAGAGGCCACACCCCTTTTACACCTCTCTGCAACGCAGCTCTGTGGCGCTTTCTGGATGTACCTGTTGGGCTAGTTGGCCCCCAGGGACCCTCAGGATTGAAGGGGATTTAATTCCCATCTTAAAACGCGCCACGGGGCCTGTTTGCACACATGTCACCTGAAGCCCCGCCCCCTCCCTTCACCACTGTGCAAACGCGCCCGTGGCGCGTTTTAAGTTGGGGAATTAAGTCCCCTTGAATCCTGAGGGTCCCCGGAGTCCAACTAGCCCACCATATACCTCCAAAAGCGCCACAGAGCTGCGTTGCAGAGAGGTGTAAAAGGGGCGTGGCCTCTGTACACCTCTCTGCAAGGCAGCTCCCTGGCGCATACTGGAGGTTCCTGGTGGGCTAGTTGGCCCCAGGGACCCCCAGTATTCAAGGGGAATCGTTCCCCTCTGCAAACGCGCCAGGGGCGCGTTTGCAGAGTGGTGAAGGAAGGGGGCGGAGCCTGCGGCCCGATCGTTTAAAAAAAAAAAATAATAATTTGTCCCCTGAAGGGGGGCTCTGTGGCCCCCCTTCCTTTTTCCAGTTTTTATGCCCTGGGGACCCCATCCCCCAGGGCCTTACCCCTTTTTTTTAATTACAAATTTTAAAAAAAAACGGGAAGGGGGCCGCGTGGCCCCCCTTCCCTGGGCCTGTATTGGCCCCGGGGACCCCATCCCCCGGGGCATGGCCTCGATGGCCCCCCCCACACAGGTTTTTTAATTAATAAAAAAAAAGCCCCGGGGGGTGGTGGTCCCCGGGGCTTGGGGGGCCCTTTGAGGCCCCCCACACATTAAATTATCCCCCCCCCACCATGCCCCCGGGACTTGGGCCACCCGGGGGCAAAATACAATCGAAGCGCGGGAGACCGCGCTTCGATTTTTTTGTTTTTCGGCAGGATTCGCGCACCCTGAGCGCATCCTGCCGATTTTTAAAAAAAAATTTTTTTTTGCCCAGGGGTCCTTGTTGGACCCCTGAGCAAACCTAGGGGGTCAGGGTGTTTCTACCCTGCCCCCTTTGTGCGCTTTGCGCACTTGTTTCTGTCCCTCGGTTCTACCGAGGGACAAAATGGCTGCCAACATTTCCTGAATCGGAATGTTGACAGCCAGCTGACAGCCAATTAACATGCAGCTCGTGATCGGGAGGGTACGCGGACCCTACTCGGCCATAGATATCACTATCTTTTTACTTTTGATTTTCTCAGCAACTACTGAACGGATTTACACCATTTAACAAAAGGGTTCTTTCTGAACCAAGAACTACCTCTTTGCCAAATTTGGTGTAATTCCGTTCAGCAGTTCGGGCTGTAGCCGTGTCTAAAGTTTCCTATGGAAAATTGCATGGGGAAAACGTGTTTTGGGACCCCCTTTTTCTCGGCCCCCGCTTGACGAATCCCCCGAGACTTTCAGGGTAGGAGCGGACCGGAGCGGGCCACAAAGTTTGAAAATTTTGCGAAGATACGTCAACCGGCAAGAGAGTTATTTCAAATAGAATGTCGCGGATTTCCTATGGATAATAGGTTGTAACTATAACTATCTACTGGCGACCGCCAGTAGATAATATATATATATATATATATATATATATTCACTGAAAAAACCATAGGTTTTCGGGACAGTTATAGTTAGTTGGACATTTTACTCGTACAAAACCCGTGAAATTCCCCCGTTATAGTTAGTTCAGCTAACTATAACTCGCGCCCGCAATGCACTGCTGATGACGTCACATATTACATCACTCATGACATGGTCAGTGACATCACTGATGACATCACTGATGACATCTCAAATGACATCACTGATGACATCATCCAGTGACTGTGTGTTTCTGTAAAGTTTAAATATTTTTAATATATATAGGAAAAGACGTATTGAAGAATGAGTGGGTGTGTAAGTGTCTGTATGGATGATTTAGTAGGTGCGTGACTGACTCTATAAGTGAGTGATTTAACGTATCTTACTGAATGCATGGGTTAGTGACTAAACTGGGTGAATGTCTGTATCCGTCTGTCTGTTGCTGTGTAAGTGGCTGCATGGGTTTGTGAATAGCTACATGAGTGTCTATAAGAGTTATTGATTTGTTGTCTGAGTATCTGTATGGGTGCCTGAGTGTTTGTGTGGATGGAGTGTGTGCGACTGTGCATAGATGTGTGAGTGGGTGATTCACTGGGTGGATGGTTTCAAGAGTGCATCTGTGATAGACTGTATGGGTGGATAAGTGTGTGTAAGAGTGTGTTAGTGAGTGAATGTATGTCCCAGTGGTACATGTGTGAGTAACTACATATGTGAAAGACAATATATATGTGTGTTGGAGTATATAAATAGCTATAAGCGAGAGTGAGTGATTGTGATAGTGGCTGTATGGATGAGTGTGTGCTTGTATCAGTGATTATATAAGAGCGTAACAATGTGCTAGTATTTGTATGATTAAGTGAGCTGGTGTGTGTATAACTGTATAGGTGAGTAAATGGCAGTGTGTTTAATTATTTGCATGACTGACTAGGTGTGTGAGTACCTCTATGGATGAGTGGCGGTGTTTGAGTGTCTATATAGGAGTAAGAGTGCATATGATAGTCCTGTACTGAGTGACCATAAGTATGAGTGACTGTACGGGTGAGTG
The DNA here is from genome assembly GCA_963921515.1 of Calotriton arnoldi. Classification (NCBI taxonomy): domain Eukaryota; kingdom Metazoa; phylum Chordata; class Amphibia; order Caudata; family Salamandridae; genus Calotriton; species Calotriton arnoldi. The sequence goes on from CAWUFW010011448.1 coordinate 140,639, forward strand.
AGTGGATGTGTGTGTGTAGACCTAAGAATCAGTGAGTGGGTATGTAGTTATTGGTGTTGGAGTGTCTATGGTTTTGCGAATGGCAGTTTGTAATTTAGATTGGGTGTATCAAAGGTTATATTAGGGTGTGAAGAGCTGCATCAGATTATCACGTGGATGATGTCATCAGTGATGTCATTTGAGATGTCATCAGTGATGTCATCAGTGATGTCACTGACCATGTTATGAGTGATGTAATATGTGACGTCATCAGCAGTGCATTGCGGGGGCGCGAGTTATAGTTAGCTGAACTAACTATAACGGGGGAATTTCACGGGTTTTGTACAAGTAAAATGTCCAACTAACTATAACTGTCCCTAAAACCTATGGTTTTTTCAGTGAATTTCAAAGGTTTTTTAAATGCTAATTTCTAACTATAACATATCTGAAACCTATGGTTTTTTCAGTGAATTTCAAAGGTTTTTTAAATGCTAATTCCTAACTATAACATGTCTGAAACCTACGGTTTTTTCAGTGAATTTCAAAGGTTTTGTAAATGACAATTTTTAAATGTATTAATTGTTATATTAATTTTTTTCATACTTATTTACTACATTTTTAGAAACAATTTTTTTCACATATTTTATTTTTTAAATTACATTGTAATTACATTATACATTACATTACAAAAAATACTTTCTCAGAATGAATTACTTTAGTTTAAATACTTTGCACATAGGCAATAGACTTTTAAGTACAGTAGTTACAGTTGTTGCAATGGGCAACACATTTTCAAGCACAATGCAACATTCAGCTCAATGTGAATTTCTAGTTAAATGCAATTAGTTACTTTATGGATTACTTTTCTAACCACAGGACTGGATCCTAGATTCAGTCCTGGTACATCTCCTGTAAACAGTTGAGTAAAAGCGTTTTGGTTACAATCGTGATTTTTAAGGAATATTATTGTATTTTAAAAGTTGACAGTTAGAAACTTTTTCTCATAGAATCACCAATGTTATCCTATGGAAGGAAATTCACTTAGCAGGTAAAAACTGTTATCGTTACTTTTTCTTACTCAGTGTTGGATCCTGGATCCAGCACTGGTGCATCTCCTGTAAACAGTTGAAAGAATGCGTTTAAGTCATACAGGCGATTTTTAAGGAATATTTGTAGTTTGTGAAAATAGACACTTTGAAACTTTTCTGCTGAAAACCAGACAATGGATTCCTATAGAAGAAAATATAAGTTACTGGTAAGTACGGTTAAAATTACTTTTCAGGGTCAGTGCTGGGCTAAAAGATGCAGCACTGGGTTCTCTCCTGATAACAGGTGAGTAAATTGGAATTCGTACTTTGGTTGATTTTAGAGGAATATTTTAAAGTTCCAAAACTCCACACTTAGAAGAATTTCCAAGTGAAACCAGTCAATGTTAGCCTATGAAGGAAATTCAAGTTACTGGTAAGTACGGTTAAAATTACTTTTCAGGACCAGTACTGGGCTGAAAGATGCAGCACTGAGGTCTCTCCTGATAACAGGTGAGTCAATCAGAATTCGGATTTCGGCTGATTTTAGAGGAATATTTGTATGTTTCAAAAATCAACACTTAGAAACTTTTTCAGCAAAAAGCAGGCAATGATATCCTATGGAAGGAAATTCAAGTTACTGGTAAGTACGGTTAAAATTACTTTTGAGGATCAGTACTGGGCTGAAAGATGCAGCACTGAGGTCTCTCCTGATAACAGGTGAGTAAATCGGAATTCGTATTTCGGCTGATTTTAGAGGAATATTTTAAAGTTCCAAAACTCCACACTTAGAAGAATTTCCAAGTGAAACCAGTCAATGTTAGCCTATGGAAGGAAATTCAAGTTACTGGTAAGTACGGTTAAAATTACTTTTCAGGACCAGTACTGGGCTGAAAGATACAGCACTGAGGTCTCTCCTTATAACAGGTGAGTAAATCGGAATTCGTATTTCGGCTGATTTTAGAGGAATATTTGTATGTTTCAAAAATCAACACTTTGAAACTTTTTCAGCAAAAAGCAGGCAATGATATCCTATGGAAGGAAATTCAAGTTACTGGTAAGTACGGTTAAAATTACTTTTGAGGATCAGTACTGGGCTGAAAGATACAGCACTGAGGTCTCTCCTGATAACAGGTGAGTAAATCGAATTCGTATTTCGGCTGATTTTAGAGGAATATTTTAAAGTTCCAAAACTCCACACTTAGAAGAATTTCCAAGTGAAACCAGTCAATGTTAGCCTATGGAAGGAAATTCAAGTTACTGGTAAGTACGGTTAAAATTACTTTTCAGGACCAGTACTGGGCTGAAAGATACAGCACTGAGGTCTCTCCTGATAACAGGTGAGTAAATCGGAATTCGTAGTAAGGCAGATTTTAGAGGAATATTAGCACAATGGTGAAGGGAGGGGCGGGGCCTGAGGTGACATCTGTGCAAACGCGCCCCGTGGCGCGTTTTAAGTTGGGGATTAAGTCCCCTTGAATCATGAGGTTCCCTAGGGGCCAACTAGCCCACCATGAACCTCCAGTATGCGCCAGGGGCTGCGTTGCAGAGACGTGTAGAGAGGCCACACCCCTTTACACCTCTCTGCAACGCAGCTCTGTGGCGCTTTCTGGATGTACCTGTTGGGCTAGTTGGCCCCAGGGACCCTCAGGATTGAAGGGGATTTAATCCTCCATCTTAAAAGGCGCCACGGGGCCTGTTTGCACACATGTCACATGAAGCCCCGCCCCTCCCTTCACCACTGTGCAAACGCGCCCTGTGGCGCGTTTTAAGTTGGGGGATTAAGTCCCCTTGAATCCTGAGGGTCCCTGGAGTCCAACTAGCCCACCATATACCTCCAAAAGCGCCACAGAGCTGCGTTGCAGAGAGGTGTAAAAGGGGCGTGGCCTATGTACACGTCTCTGCAAGGCAGCCCCTGGCGCATACTGGAGGTTCCTGGTGGGCTAGTTGGCCCCAGGGACCCCCAGTATTCAAGGGAATTCTTTCCCCTCTGCAAACGCGCCAGGGGCGCGTTTGCAGAGTACTGCAGGGAGGGGCGGGGCCTCCGGCACGATGCCGGTCGTTTTTTTTCTTTCGTTTTTTATTTTTTTAATGGGAGGGGGCTGCGTGGCCCCCTTCCCTTGCCCACTCTTGGCCCCGGGGACCCCATCCCCCGGGGCCTGAGCATTTTTTTTTTTTTTTAATTTAAAAAAAAAACGGGAAGGGGCCGCGTGGCCCCCTTCCCTGGGCCTGTATTGGCCCCGGGGACCCCATCCCCCGGGGCATGGCCTCGATTTTTTATTTTTTTCTTTGGAGGGGGCTGCGTGGCCCCCTCCTCAGGCCATTTAAGGCCCCGGGGACCCCATCCCCGGGGCCGGCCTTTCCCTTATTTTTTTTTAAATTTGAACTTTGGGGAGGGGGCTGCGTGGCCCCCTCCCGGGCCACTTATGGCCCCGGGGACCCCATCCCCGGGGCCTGGCCTCACGTTGGAGACTGTGGGGGTCCCCAATCCCCCACAGTCCCAGCCGGCTCCCCGCCTCCTGCGGAAGCCGGCATTGCTTTCCACATGGGGAGCAGCTAACATGCTGCTCCCCATGTGGAAAAGCAGTGGTTTGCATTTTGAAAGAGAGAGCAGGTTTCCTGCTCTCTCTTTCAAAATGCAAACCAAGTTTGCTATGACAGGACGGGAGCCGCGAGGCTCCCGTCCTGTCATTGCAAACAGCAGTGTCCCGGGGGTAGGCACCCCGGGACATTGCAGGAGCCGGCCCTGGGGGGTGGTGGTCCCCAGGGCCATCAAGGGCTCCAGGAGGGGGCCGCGCGGCCCCCTCCCATTTAGTGCACAGCCCCGGGGAGGTGGTGGTCCCCGGGGCTTGGAGTCCGTAACGGACCCCCATATTTTATTGTTTAGTGCCCCGGGGAGGTGGCGGTCCCCGGGGCATGTGGGGGGGCTGGAGCCCCCCACACAGGTTTAAAAAAGAAGCCCCGGGGAGGTGGCGGTCCCCGGGGCTGCGGGAGGGCTCAGAGCCCTCCCGCCATCATTTTTAAATAAAGCCCCGGGGGGTGGCGGTCCCCGGGGCTTGGGGGGCCTTAGAGGCCCCCCCTACATAAATTAAAACCCCCCCACCATGCCCCCGGGACTTGGGCCACCCGGGGCCAATTAACATCGAAGCGCGGGAGACCGTGCTTCGATTTTTTTTTCGGCAGGATCCGCGGTCCCTGAGCGCATCCTGCCGTTTAAAAAAAAAAAAAAAAATTTGCCCAGGGGGTCCTTGTGGGACCCCTGAGCAGACCTAGGGGGTCAGGGTGTTTCTACTCTGCCCCCTTTGTGCGTTTTGCGCACTTGTTTCTGTCCCTCGGTTCTACCGAGGGACAAAATGGCTGCCAACACTTCCTGATTTGGAGTGTTGACAGCCAATTAGCATGCAGCTCGTGATCGGGAGGGTGCGCGAATCCGACGCGGCCATAGATATATATGTACTTTTACTTTTGATTTTCTCAGCAACTACTGAACGGATTTACACCATTTAACAAAAGGGTTCTTTCTGAACCAAGAACTACCTCTTTGCCAAATTTGGTGTAATTCCGTTCAGCAGTTCGGGCTGTAGCCGTGTCTAAAGTTTCCTATGGAAAAATGAATGGGGAAAACGCGTTTTGGGACCCCCTTTTTTCTCGGCCCCCGTTTGACGAATAACCCCGAGACTTTCAGGGTAGGAGCGGACCGGAGCGCCCCACAAAGTTTGAAAATTTTGCGAAGATACGTCAACCGGCAAGAGAGTTATTTCAAATAGAATGTCGCGGATTTCCTATGGAAAATAGGTTCTAACTATAACTATCTACTGGCGACCGCCAGTAGATAATATACACACACACACATATATATCTATATCTTTGGCGTCGTTCGATGAATCTTCCCGATTTTTTTTTTTTAAGTGCCTTTTTGATTCTTGTTGCAAATGTAGTGTTTCAGGGTGATCTGGCCAGCGGGAGTGAGAAAAAGAGGGGTCAAACAACATGCATTTCACATACTTTAGACACGGCTACAGACCGAACTGCTGAACGGAATTATACTAAATTTGGCAGGAAGGTAGATGTTGGTCCAGGGAAATGCCTTTTTGTGATTTGGTGTAGATCCGTTCAGTAATTTTGGAAATATTAACCAAAACCAAAACCAAAATCCAATTTTATATTTATAGGAATGTTGAGGATCCACGATCCCACTGGATATCGTGCTGAGATCTAATTGGCTGTCAACACTTCAAACAAGTAAGTTTTGGCAGTCATGTTGGGACTCGGGTTGAGCCGAATCCCACAAAAACATAAAAAATAAATAAATGGGGGCATGGTAGAAATACCCTGACCCGCTAGTCCTCTTGGAAGGGTAACACAGGGACCCCATAGGGCTAAAAAAAAAATACTTTTTTAAAGAATATTTGATGGGGGTCATGCTGGATCCGTGGCTCCCGTCAAAACGTTTTTAAAAAATAAAACACAGGCTCTTGTGCTTCACTAGTAACCGACCCCAGGGTGGGCCAAGTCCCATAGGCTTTTGCATATTAAAGCAGGGCCCCCTCCTGGAGCTTTCTAATGCCCCAGGGACCACCACCTCCCTAGGGTTTATTTATTTGAAAAAGGGGCATCTCAGAACCCCCTGGGCCACATGCCAAAAACAAATTGGGGGGCCTCTTAGACCCCCGTGCCCTGGGGACCACCGCCTCCCGGGGCTAAAGAGTTATTAAATAGGTGGTCTATTGGACCCCCCTGAACCCCGGGGACCACTACCACCCTGGGCCATATTGGAAAACTCCTGGATCCCCCTCCCCAGTGGAGCACCTGTTTCACAGGGCTTTTAAATATGTAATGGGGGGCCTCAGGGACCCCCTGAATCCAAGGGACCACCACTTCATGGAGGCCTTATTTGAAAATTAAATAGAGGGGCCTCCTGGACCCCTGTGCCCCGGGGACTACCACCTCCCTAGGGCTTCCAAATATGTAATGGGGGGCCTGAGGGACCCCTCCGGGCCCCGGGTACTACCACCTCCCCAGGGCCAACTTCATCAAGAAAGGAGGGGGACCGCTAGACCCCCCTCCTAAAGCCATAGATGGCCCTGAGGACTGCCACCCTCCAGGGCTGGCTTCTGCTATGTCCCGGGGTGCCCACACCCAGGACATAGCTGGTTGCTGTGTCTTTCCAGGAGCTTTACTACTCCACCAAGCCACAGCAAATGCTCCGCTTCCACCATGCGAGAACATAAAAAATGCTCTTGCTTGCTGGAAGCAGAGCAGAATTTCTTTCACAGAGCGGGAGGGCATGTTTAGCAGCTACCTCTCTGTGAAAACAATGCCGGCTCCTTCAAGAGGTGGGGAGCTGGCAGGGACCGCAGGGTCTTGAGATTCCTCCCGCGGTCCCGAACAGTTTTGAGTAGGTGCCCTGGGTGGGACCAGGGCAGCCAGAATAGAGGCTGGGCCCCGGGGGATGGGGTCCCCTGGGCTGAAATCAGCTAGGGAGGGGTGCTGCATGGCACCCCTCCACTACTTTATTAAAAAATGAAAAGGCAGGGCCCGGGGATGGGGCCCAGGGGATAAATCGGCCTGTGAGGGGGACAACGTGGCACTCTCCCATACTGTTTAATAAAAGTAAATAAATATGTAACCAATTTATGCGTGAGAAAAGACCGTAATTTCTTTTCTCAATGCTCAGCACAGCGCCCCCAGTGTAAGGTTGTGAAGGAGTCACAAACCTCAATATAAATAAAAAATAAATATATATATTCAATGATTCACTCATACAGTAATGCATACACTTGCAGAGTCAAATAGATAATCACACATCCACTGGGAGACTCATGCACCCACTCACAGACCCACTGAGCGACTCACACACCTGCTAACAGAACCTCTCACATAGTCACACATGCACTCAGAGACCCACTCATTCCCTCATAAATCCACTCACAGACCCACTCACACACTGACGCACTCAGTCATAGACCCACTTGCAAACTCATGCACCCACTCACAGACCCACTCAGAGATGCACAGACCCACTCACACACTGATACTCAGTCATAGACCCACTTGCAAACTTGTGCACCCACTCACAGACCAACTCAGAGACTCATGAACCAACTCACAGTTCCACTCACACACTCATGGACTTTTTTATAGAGCCACTCACAAACTTATGTATTCACTCACAGACCCACTCAGAGACTCATACAATCATTCAGAGGCCCACTCAGACACTAACTCACCCACTTACAGAACTACTCAGACAGTCAGCCACTCACTCAGAGGCCCACTCACAAAGTCATACAGCCACTCACAGATCCACTCAGATACTCATGCACTTGTTCATAGGCCTTGTTACAAACTCATGCACTAACTCTTAGGTCCACTCAGAGACTCATGTACCCATTCACAGACCCATTCAGACACTCACAGTCCCACTGACCTACTCAGACACACATGCACTCATTCACAGACCCACCAAGAGACTCATTCATCCACTCACAGATGCACTGAGACACTTATGCATTCACTGAAATACCCACTCAGAGACTCATGCATCCACTTGCAGACCCACTCAGACAGTCATGCACCCTCTTACAGAGTCACTGAAAGCATTATACACCTACTCTCATACTCACTCACACTCATGCACCCACTCACAGACCCACTAACAGACCTATGCACCCACTGACAGACTTACTATGACACTTATGCATGCAGTCAAGGAGTCACTCAGACAATCATGCTGCCACTCACATACCCACTCAGAGAGTTACTCATATACTTATAGACTCACTCAGACACTTAGGCACTGACTCACAGACCCACTAAGAGACTCAGTCACCCACTGACAGAGCCACTCAGACATTTATCCACTTAGTTATAGCCCCACTGAGAGACTCATACACCCACTTAATGGTCCACTGACACACTCACGGAGCAACTCACAGACCCACTCAGAGACTTACTCACCCACTCACACTAATTCAGACACTCATACTCCCAGTCATAGACTGACTCATATATTTATGTAGTCACTCTGAGACCCACTTAGACACTCTTGCTCCCACTCACATATTAACTCAGGAACTGACATATATACTTTTTATGTACTATATAGGTACCCCAATATAGGCTCAGGTAGTCACCTAAACTTTCACCTATATTCTCCCTACCATTACACTACATAACGGTTCTTGGGACTGACCTTTTACCTAGTTACGGTACTGCTTACAGGACGTAGGGTTTTCCCTGAAAACTAGCCTCCTTCATTATGCATGAGGATTCTTGGAAACTCAGCAGGACTACCATCTCCTGCATAATAACTATGTACAAGGGTCATTCCTTCCGTCATCCTAAGTCCGACATGACGCAGCAAGGTAGAACCCCTGAGGGTAACACTTTGGGTATATAACCACCATATCTTGCTGAGGTAGTCAGAGGAGAAAAGGACTTCCATTCCGACACACTCACTGGTGTGAGACGCTGAGGTTCCTGCATGCAGACACTCCAGCTCTCAGTGGTCTGACATCCCTTGCAGGGTGTCCATCTCGAGACCAAAACGGGGTCCCACAGACTCTCACTTCAGGTAATCGGGTTGACTTTATCCTAGAGGGATTCTTGGCTTTTACACCTACATACATGCTAGGTACACTTAGGTACATCTAGTTAGGGTCGCATCATAGGAGTACGCATTCTACTGTCATGCATTTTATATACTTGCCTGTATTCATTGTTTTAGCACAATGGTAGAAATCTACCATCCTTTATACTACATTAGTGCTTCTAATCATTTATATCTGTTTCTGTCTAATGGTTGTTTCTGCACACCTATTTTACACTAGAATGATGCTGGTTCAATAAATGCTTATTGGAAAACGTCCCCACCATTTATTCTGTGTATTTCTCTGAGACAAAGTGAGCACGAGTGACTGAGCGAAAAGTATCGCACTGTTTCCACGATCCTGAGGGATCAGGTTTGTCAGGTTTCATAGTTGCCAAGAACTATTCTCTCCTTGGTAAGAGGGGTTTCTAATGGCAGTGTGAGCTAGCTGGTACAATAGGCTAACATACCCAGTGGGGGTGTCTAGAATCAGTCTGGACACCAATCCTACAGTGTATGATGTCTACATGTGCAGATCCTATATAGGTTTATAGGAACTACACGACAATCTACTCAGACTCATGCATCCACTTATTCACACACATAGACACTAAAAAAATTACACAAAAACTGTTTGTAATACAAATAGTATGAACATAATAATTACAAATTAACATGTGTTGTTGTGGATTGAATTCATGCTTTTGCTTTGTGGAGCTGTGATGGAGTTGCGACTCCAGAAAATATTTTTCACAAAAAAAATTACAAATATATTACTTAGTGTTGGGCAATAGGGTGGCTCTGATGGGAGCCTTTGTGTTCATTGTGAGTATGTGACTTCTACACATAAGACCAGATGCAGAGTTTCAGGTTGCTAAGAAACATCCTGTTGCCTTCATCTGTAAAGTGAACTCTGTCACTTCTATAAATTCCATGCATGTCAAAACGCAGATTATTGTTGTAGATATGGCCCATGTTATGGTCTCTGAGGAATACAGAAACAGCTATATTAACATGTTTCCTGGCTTTGTCATCTGTGGACAGAATTGGTTTGACTGCTTCCGTTTCTGTATTTGGCATATGTTAGAGTACACCAAGGCAGTGTGAGGGAAAAGTGTAATTAATTTGCGAAAGGTCTCCTTCATTGCAATTTCCAAACCAACTCCAATCAGGTCATTACCACCACAGTGCACACTTAATAGCTCAGGATGTTGGTAATCTGCAATACTCTCATCCAAAGGCAGCATTCGGTGTCACTTTAAACCTCTATGGCCAAATCATTTAATGTCCACATTAGGCAAACCCAAGTCCCTATCACGGTCACTCTTCTCGCACACTGTCTGGCCCAGAAGGCATAGTTGTGACCCACAATCCATACTCTAATCAGTTTGAAATATGGAGCTGTAGCACCCAAGAGAAGGCTGCAGCTGAATGGAATACTTGGTTGAATGAAAAGCAGTTAAAATGGAGTAGTGGACCTGGTTTAAAAAAGGACATATTTGATTGGTTGCTGTACATAATGTAATACTTAAAAATAGGTACTGGTTTATTGGTAAAGTAAGCACGTCTCTTATTGGCTGTGGAGAAATCTTACATAAGTTACGCTATACTGGATATGCTTTCATTTTGAAATACTCAACCACACCTTCTACAATTGAAGCTGAAGCTAGTATGGTGCAGAAACTGTAGTGAACTTATGACCTACTGGTACAGTAGAGTGTTTCAAAAGAGGTTACTATAGCAACAGTGCCATAGCAGTATGGGAGAAGGGTTGCATATAGACTGTGATTTAGTTTTTACAACTATTCTAGTTTACAGCTAGTATATATTGTAATATATGTATTTTCTTTATCAGTACTATAATTACATTTCATATGGAACTGAAAACACATACTACTTTTATTGTAAATGTTGTAATGGATGCTCATATGGAGTCGCAACTACATCACAGAGTTACACAGCGGGCTGAGTTGCAATGGGGTTGCAACTCCACCCACAGGCACTACCAGAGCGGGCTTCTTATCAGAACACTAATGAAGGGTTAAAAAAAAGTCACCAATGAAAACTAGTATTGGAAAAATAAAAAATTTAGGGAATGTTCTGATTTGCTAACTACAATAATATTATTGGAAAAAGAGAGGGAAAAGTTGCCATTACTGGTTCTTTCTTACAGAGAGTGGTACTAATTATTTTCTGTGAGAAAACATTTGAAGTGAGAGTGATAATACGTCAGCATCAACAAACCAAATTAAAAGGACAACAATCCAAATTAACAGGTATGTTAATAATAAGAACATTGTAATATATATTTACTACCGTGATCAAGACCGTGATGGTCGAAACGCATAGGAGGAGGAGATTGATGGAATGAATAAACAGTTGAATAACCCAAGGAGAGTGCCACGTATTTTTTCAATTGGTGAGAAATATATATATATATATATATATATATATATATATATATATATATATATATATATATATTATCTACTGGCGGTCGCCAGTAGATAGTTATAGTTAGGACCTATTTTCCATAGGAAATCCGCGACATTCTATTTGAAATAACTCTTGCGTCGGTTGACGAATCTTCGTGAAATTATCAAACTTTATGGCCCGCTCCGGTACGCTCCTACTCTGAAAGTCTAAGGGTGATTCGTCAAGCGGGGGCCGAGAAAAAAGGGGGGTCCCAAAACGTGTTTTCCCCATTCATTTTCCCATAGGAAACTTTAGACACGGCTACAGCCCGAACTGCTGAACGGAATTACACCAAATTTGGCAAAGAGGTAGTTCTTGGTTCAGAAAGAACCCTTTTGTTAAATGGTGTAAATCCGTTCAGTAGTTGCGGAGAAATTAAAAAAATAAGAGTCAAAAAATCAATTTCCCATAGGAAACTTTATGCAAGGCTACAGCCCGAACTTCTGAACGGAATTACACCAAATTTGGCAAAGAGGTAGTTCTTGGATCAAAAAGAACCCTTTTTGTTAAATGGTGTAAATCCGTTCAGTAGTTGCTGAGAAAATCAAAAGTAAAAACACATATATATCTGGGTGGAGCCTAACCACACATGTCATCGTGAGATCTGATTGGCTGTCAGCACTTCATCCTGGAATTGCTGGCAGCCATCTTGGGACCAATATAAATGATAGTACCCCACTGAAATGCATTGTAGTGAATCGAATATTTTGAGGGTTACCAAAAGGAGAACTATAAAGGGTGATAACAGACTTTAGTTACATTAGAATTCATTTGTTGATGGTACCATACTAATTTCAGGAATTGTGGTGTGTTCTAAGGTGATTTTACCCTGTGAAAAACCTTCTGCTGGGATATCATGAATCATGTTTGAGAGAAAACTATTTTCACATGCTTGTCCCATACAGTTTTGGAAGGTGCCCCAGAAGCTAAAATGAGAGCATATTTTCTGTAAATTCACATTATCTTTCTCAGTCATGTGAGAATGAAGTCTGAGATTCTCAGTAAAACATGTACATCCAACAAGGGCAGAGACTGTCAGTTGATTCCTTTGTGTTCTACTGCAGCTTCCCAGAGTGTTCTAAAGAACAACTAGAGTGCTAACAGCCTTACTTATGACAAAAGTATGGCACACCTGAAGCCATCTTGATTGGAATAAACAGGTAACACTTAAAACATTTAATTTAAAAGGAACAAAATGATGGGGTTCATCTTGTCATAGAAATTATGGTTAGTGCTCTGGAAAGAAAAATTAGGACATGTTTCAAGTGTGATCTCAAATATCTTCCTGTTATATTTCAACAGGAGCAGCCTGTCAGTTGATGCCTTTGTGTTCTACTGCAGCTTCCCAGAGTGTTCTAAAGAACAACTAGAGTGCTAACAGCCTTACTTATGACAAAAGTATGGCACACCTGAAGCCATCTTGATTGGAATAAACTGGTAACACTTAAAACATTTAATTTAAAAAGGAACAAAATAATGGGGTTCATTTTGTCATAGAAATTATGGTTAGTGCTGTAGAAAGAAAAATTAGGACATGTTTCAAGTGTGATCTCAAATATCTTCCTGTTATATTTCAACAGGAGCAGCCTGTCAGTTGATGCCTTTGTGTTCTACTGCAGCTTCCCAGAGTGTTCTAAAGAACAACTAGAGCGCTAACAGCCTTACTTATGACGAAAGTATGGCACACCTGAAGCCATCTTGATTGGAATAAACTGGTAACACTTAAAACATTTAATTTAAAAAGGAACAAAATGAGGGGGTTCATTTTGCCATAGAAATTATGGTTAGTGCTGCAAAAAGAAAATTTAGTGCATGTTTTAAGTGAGATCTCAAATCCTCTTCTATTTCATTAGAAAATTCTGACATGCAGACTGAAACAATCACTTTTAATACCAGCAGTAGACTTCCAGTTAACTCCTTGGTGAGCAGTAGCTTTACTACAGTGATCTAATGAACAACCAGAGTAATAACATTCTGAATTTATGGCAAATGTGTGACACATCTGAATGCCTTCTTGATGGAATCAAAGTAAAAAACTGAAAGCATTTCCTACTGAGGAGACTGCAGTAAATGAGGAAATTAGGAAACTTCATAACAAAGAAGTCTTCCAAGATGGCCACCAGTGAAAAAAGAGCCCAAATGTAGCACAAATATTACCCAGATGTAGCCCACATATAGCCCAATAACAAAAGTGTGCAAAACACTTTTTATTTTTAGTTTTTTTGCAGTTTTATGTAGTGCAGACTGGTCAGGTATTGGAGCGTTGCATCTTAAAACATGACCCCCCTACACTACAAAAACACCACTGCACTACCCTAAACCCTAAAACACCACCCCCTGCACGACCCCCTACACTGCCCGAACACCACTGCACTGCCCTAAACCATGAAACACCACCCCCAGCACGACCCCCTACACTGCACGAACACCACTGCACTGCCCTAAACCCCGAAACACTACCCCCAGCAAGACCCCCTACACTGCCCGAACACCACTGCCCTAAACCCTGAAACACCACCCCCAGCAAGACCCCCTACACTGCCCGTACACCACTGCACTGCCCTAAACCCTGAAACACCACCCCCAGCATGACCCCCTACACTGCCCGAACACCACTGCACTGCCCTAAACCCTGAAACACCACCCCCAGCACGACCCCCTACACTGCCCGAACACCACTGCACTGCCCTAAACCATGAAACACCAGCCCCAGCACGACCCCCTACACTGCCCGAACACCACTGCACTGCCCTAAACCCTGAAACACCACCCCCAGCACGACCCCTACACTGCCCGAACACCACTGCACTGCCCTAAACCCTAAAACACCAGCCCCAGCACATCCCTGTACACTGCCCGAACACCACTGCACTGCCCTAAACCCTGAAACACCAGCCCCAGCACGACCGCCTACACTGCCCGAAAACCACTGCACTGCCCTAAACCCTGAAACACCAGCCCCAGCACGACCCCCTACACTGCCCAAACACCACTGCACTACCCTAAACCCTCAAACACCAGCCCCAGCATGACCCCCTACACTGCCCGAACACCACTGCACTGCCCTAAACCCGTAAACACCAGCCCCAGCAAGACCCCTACACTACCCGAACACCACTGCACTGCCCTAAACCCTGAAACACCACCCCCAGCAAGACCCCCTACACTGCTGCCCGAACACCACTGCACTAAAGCCTGAAACACCACCCCCAGCAAGACCACCTACACTGGCCGAACACCACTGCACTGCCCTAAACCCTGAAACACCACCCCCAGCACGACCCCCTACACTGCCTGAACACCACTGCACTGCCCTAAACCCTGAAACACCACCCCCTGCACGACCTCCTACACTGCCGGAACACCACTGCACTGCCCTAAACCCTGAAACACCACCCCCAGCACGACCCCCTACACTGCCCGAACACCACTGCACTGCCCTAAACCCTGAAACATCAACCCCAGCAAGACCCCCTACACTGCCTGAACACCACTGCCCTAAACCCTGAAACACCACCCCCTACACTGCACGAACACCACTGCACTGCCCTAAACCCTGAAACACCACCTCCAGCAAAACCCCCTACACTGCCTGAACACCATTGCTCTGCCCTAAATCCTGAAACACTAGCCCCAGCATGACCCCCTACACTGCCCAAACACCACTGCACTTCCCTAAACCCTGAAACACCACCCCCAGCATGACCCCCTACACTGCCCAAACACCACTGCACTGCCCTAAACCCTGAAACACCAGCCCCAGCAAGACCCCCTACACTGCCTGAACACCACTGCACTGCCCTAGACTCTGAAACACCAGCCCCAGCAAGACCCCCTACACTGCCCGAACACCACTCCACTGCCCTAAACCCTGAAACACCAGCCCCAGCATGACCCCCTACACTGCCCGAACACCACTGCACTGCCCTAAACCCTGAAACACCAGCCCCAGCACGACCACCTACACTGCCCGAACACCACTGCACTGCCCTAAACCCTGAAACACCAGCCCCAGCACGACCCCCTACACTGCCCGAACACCACTGCACTGCCCTAAACCCTGAAACACCACCCCCTGCACGACCCCCTACACTGCCCGAACACCACTGCACTGCCCTAAACCCTGAAACACCACCCCCTGCAGCACCCCCTACACTTCCCGAACACCACTGCACTGCCCTAAACCCTGAAACACCACCCCCTGCACCGTCCCCTACACTGCCCGAACACCACTGCACTGCCCTAAACCCTGAAACACCACCCCCTGCACCGTCCCCTACACTGCCCGAACACCACTGCACTGCCCTAAACCCTGAAACACCACCCCCAGCACGACCCCCTTTACTGCTCGAACACCACTGCACTGCCCCAAACCCTGAAACACCACCCCCAGCACGACCCCCTACACTGCCCGAACACCACTGCCCTAAACCCTGAAACACCACCCCCTGCACGACCCCCTACACTGCCCGAACACCACTGCACTGCCCTAAACCCTGAAACACCACCCCCTACACTGCCCGAACACCACTGCACTGCCCTAAACCCTGAAACACCACCCCCAGTATGACCCCCTACACTGCCCGAACACCACTGCACTGCCCTAAACCCTAAATCACCACCCCCAGCATTACCCCCTACACTGCCCAAACACCACTGCACTGCCCTAAACCCTAGAACACTACCCCCAGCACGACCCCCTACACTACCCGAACACCACTACACTACCCTAAACCCTAAAATACTACCCTCAGCACAAACCCCTACACTACCCGAACACGACTGCACTGCCCTAAACCCTCAAACACTCCCCCAGCACGACCCCCTACACTACCCGAACACCACTGCACTGCCCTCAACCCTAAAACACTCCCCCAGCACGACCCCCTACTCTACCCGAACACCACTGCACTGCCCTAAACCCTAAAACACTCCCCCAGCACGACCCCTACACTACCCAAACACCACTGCACTGCCCTAAACCCTAAAACACTACCCCCCGCATGACACCCTACACTACCCAAACACCAATGCACTACCCTAATCCCTAAAACACTACCCCCGCATGACCCCCTACACTACCCTAAACCCTAAAACACTACCCCTGCACGACTCCCTACACTACCCAAAGACCACTGCACTACCCTAAACCCTAAAACACGACCTCCTACACTACACAAACACCACTGCACTACCCTAAACCCTAAAACACTACCCCCTACACTACACAAACACCACTGCACTACCCTAAACCCTAAAACACTACCCCCAGCAGTACCCCTACACTACCCAAACACCACTGCACTAACCTAAACCCTAAAACACTACCCCCAGCAGTACCCCCTACACTACCCAAACACCACTGCACTACCCTAAATCACTACCCCCAGCACGACCCCCTACACTACCCAAACACCACTGCACTACCCTAATCCCTAAAACACTACCCCCAGCACGACCCCCTACACTACCCAAACACCACTGCACTACCATAAACCCTAAAACACTCCCCCCAGCACGACTCCCTACACTACCCAAACACCACTGCACTACCCTAAACCCTAAATCTACCCCCAGCATGACCCCCTAATCTACACAAACACCACTGCACTACCCTAAACCCTAAAACACTACCCCCAGCACGACCCTCTTCACTACCTAAACACAACTGCACAATTTGTTACAGGCGTTGCAACGCAGGCCTGTGGTGCTTACTGGAAGTACCTAGTGGGCTAGTTGGGCCCCAGGGACCCTCAGGATTCAAGGTGACCTAATCCCCCAACTTAAAACGCACCACTGGGCGCGTTTGCACAGTGGTGAAGGGAGGGGGCGGGGCCTCAGGTGACATGTGCGCAAACACGCCCTGTGGTGCGTTTTAAGTTGGGGAATTAATTCCCTTTGAATCCTGAGGGACCCTGGGGGCCAACTATCCCACCAGGTACCTTCAGTAAGCACAACAGAGTTGCGTTGCAGAGAGGTGAAAAAAGGTGCGTGGCCTCGGAACGCCTCTCTGCAACTCAGCTCTGTGGTCCTAACTGTAGGTACCTGGGCGGCTAGTTGGTGCCCCAGGGACCCTCAGAATTCAAGGGGACTTAATCCCGCAACTTAAAATGCGCCACGGGGTGCATTTGCACACATGTCACCACTGTGCAAATGCGCCCTGTAGCGCGTTTTAAGAGGTAGTTTTAATCCCCCTGCCCTATTATGTACTAGGGACTTGCAGAGGAGGTCATGCTAATCACAGGGGTACCCCAACGCATAGTGTTCCCTAGTGTATGTAGGTGTTTTCACTGTATTCTAAGTGTCTTTTAGCATAGCACTGGCTCTGGTTAGTCAGAGTCAGTTACCACCAGTACCCGTCTGAAAAAGTTGTGGGCACAGGATGATTTTGCAACAAGGCCTCTTTCTGCTCCTCTGTTGGTTCTTTCTGCACATCTTTTGCTTCTTTCTGTGCGTTTTTTCTTCTTTCTTCACATGTCCTACCTCTGTAGGCATAGTTAGAAACTAGCATTTAAAAAAACCTTTGAAATTCACTTAAAAATCATAGGTTTCAGGCACGTTATAGTTAGAAATTAGCATTTAAAAAACCTTTGAAATTTACTGAAAAAACCATAGGTTTCAGACACGTTTTAGTTAGAAATTAGCATTTAAAAACCTTTGAAATTCACTGAAAAAACCATAGGTTTTAGGGACAGTTATAGTTAGTTGGACATTTCACTCGTACAAAACCATAGAAATTCCCCGTTATAGTTAGTTCAGCTAACTATAACTCGCGCCCCGCAATGCACTGCTGATGACGTCACATATTACATCACTCATGACATGGTCAGTGACATCACTGATGACATCACTGATGACATCTCAAATGACATCAGTGATGACATCATCCATGTGATAATTTCATGCATCTTCTCACACCCTAATATAACTTTTGATACACCCACTCTAAATTACAGACTGCCATTCTCAAAACCAAAGACACTCCAACACCAAAAACTACATACCCACTCACTGATTCTTAGGTCTACACACACATCCACTCACTCACCCGTACAGTCACTCATACTTAGTCACTCAGTACAGGACTATCATATGCACTCATACACCTATATAAACACTCACACACCGCCACTCATCCATAGAGGTACTCACACACCTAGACAGTCATGCAAAAACTTAATCACACACCCATTTACTCACCTATACAGTTATACACACACCAGCTCACTTACTCATACAAATACTAGCACATTCTTACGCTCTTATACAATCACTGATACAAGTACACACTCATCCATACAGCCACTCTCACAATCACACACTCTCACTTATAGCCATTTATATACTCCAACACACATATATACTGCCTTTCACATATGTAGTTACTCACACATGTACCACTGAGATATACATTCAATCACTAACACACCCATACACACACTCACCCACCCATACAGTCCATCACAGATGCACTCTTGAAACCATGCACCCAGTGAATCACCAACTCACACATCTATGCACAGAGTCACACACACCCCACCCACACAAACACTCAGGCACCCATACAGATACTTAGACAATCAATCAATAACCCATGTAGACACTCATGTAGCTATTCAGAAAGCCATGCAGCCGCTTACAAACCAACAGACAGACGGATACAGACATTCACACAGTTTAGTCACTACCCCATGCATTCAGTAAGATACATTTAATCACTCACTTGTAGAGTCAGTCACTCACGTACTAAACCATCCATTCAGACACTTATACACCCACTCATTCTTCAATACGCCTTTCCCTATATATATTAAACATATTTAAACTTTACAGAAACACACAGTCACTGGATGATGTCATCTGTGATGTCATCAGTGATGTCACTGACCATGTCATGAGTGATGTAATATGTGACGTCATCAGCAGTGCATTGCGGGGGCGCGAGTTATAGTTAGCTGAACTAACTATAACGGGGAATTTCTATGGTTTTGTACGAGTGAAATGTCCAACTAACTATAACTGTCCCTAAAACCTATGTTTTTTTCAGTGAATTTCAAAGGTTTTTTAAATGCTAATTTCTAACTATAACGTGTCTGAAACCTATGGTTTTTTCAGTGAATATATATATATATATATATATATATATATATATATATATATATATATATATATATATATATATATATATATATGGTGTCATAAGTGATATTTTGATGTACTAAATGTAAAATTTACTTTTATAATGTATGATATGTATATGTATGTAAAGTACTTAAAAATGTTTGTTTATAAATGAAGCATAGTGGATATGGAACTAGTCAACTATTTGAATAGTAATTGTTATATATATTTAACTAGTATCATAGATAGGGAATTAGTCAATGAAATAGTCAGCAAAATACTTGAGCATATTTATTCAGTTCTACTGCTAGGATCCCGTGCTATTTAAAACTCCTTCGCCAAGCATTAACTTGCTTTTTTACCACATATAACTCACCCCTAAGGTAGCCTGTAGGAATGCCATAGGGGACACTGCTATGTGGTTAAAAAGTATCACATATGTTTGGAGTTTCTGTGACCTATATGCGTATTTACAAGACCATATGATGACTTATACTTTTAGTGATCGAGTTTGAGTTGATTGTTATGTAAGTAAATACAAAAGGTGACAGCTACTAATGCATGTGCATGAGGCCTGGTATAATTGAACACGTGCATGCAGTTCTACTGCTAAGCTGACTTGCCATTTAAAACTGCTTCACCAAGCGTTACCCTGTTCTCCTACCACATATAAATCACCCCTAAAGTAGCCTGTTGCTAGGCCAATGGGCACACTGCTATGTGGTTAAAAAGTAACACATATGTTTGAAGTTTCAGTGAGCTATAGGCGTCTTTAGAAGAGCATATGCTGACTGATACTTTCAGTGATTGAGATTGAGGTGAATCTTATGTAAGCACATGCAAAAGGGGAGAGCTACTAATATATATTTCCAAGGCCCGGTATACTTGAACATATGCACGCAGTTCTACTGCTAGACTGACTTGACATTTAAGACTTCTTCACCAACTGGTAGCGTTCTCTCCTATCACATATAAATCACCCCTAAGGTAACCTGTAGGTAGATCATAGGGCACGCTTCTATCTGGTTAAAAGGTAATACATGAACTTAGTATTTAAGTGTGTTATATGTGTACTTACAGGCCGATATGCAGACTTATGCTTTCAGTGTTCTACATTGAGTTCAATGTTGTCTAAGGACATATGAAAGGGAAGAGCTACTAATACATCCGTTTAGAGAGTGTTACAAGCATCTAAACTTTCAGTCAGATGCACAGAGACAACTATTATGTATCTAGCACTAATGGATGCAGTGAGACACTCACATTAATAAGTAATTTGTGACTGAGACACACAAGAGACAATCCATGCCAGCCCTTACATATACATTTACAGAGCCATACAGTCACAAACACAATCAGTGATCTAGTAAGAATTGTTTTTGCATATATAAACAGACCCCCATATAGGAACTGAAACATTCATCCAGATATCTAGAAAACAAATGTCACTAATAAGCGAAATATCCAGACAAGTACCCTCTAAAAATGTTTGAGGCCTCGCACACTTCAGAAATTGTATGTAGTTCTAGTTCTAGGTAGACTTGTCCTTTAGAAACCTTTGCAATGTGTTAACCTGTCTTCCATCACATATAACTCCCTCCTAATGTACACTGTACCTAGACCATACAAAATGCTGCTATGTGTGTACTTACAGGCCCATATGCGCACGTTCTGATCTAAGGAGATATGAAAGGGAGAGCTACTAATACGTACCCTCATGCAGTGTTAGAAGCATCTAAACTTTCACAAATACACATACACACCTGTAAAGAACTATTAGTACAAATGGAACCATGCAGGGAAGTACTCCTTTAAACATGTTACATGTCTGCCACACTTGAGCATGTGCATGCAGTTCTACCATTAGCCCAATTTACCATTTAAAACTCCTTCACCAAACACTAACCTGCATTCCTACCACATATAAGTTACCCCTAAGGTAGCCTACAGCAAGGTCCATAGGGTATGTTTCTATGTGCATAAAAGCTAACACATGTGGTTAGAAGTTTCAGTGAGCTAATTGCACACCTACAGACCTATATGCTCAGTTATACATCCACTCTCCCTCTTTGATTTGTATATTATATAAGTACATACTAAATCAGAGAGCCACTGATACCACCCCCTAAAACAGTGTGAAAAGAATCTAAATGTTCACTCACCCACACAGACCAAACTCCTTTGAAACTAGTAATAAATGAAGCAGTTGCACAGTAATTGAAATAAATCAAAAGTAACTTACAGACCCAGAAGGCAATCCATGCTGCCCCTCACATATAGATTTACAGATCCTTGTAGTGTAAAAACAGCAAATGATGTGGCAAGTAAGTAAGTTACATATAAAATACACCCCATATAGTGACTGAGACACCAATTCACATAGCCACTAAAGAACCTGGACTACCAAGTCACCCATTCAGAGAAGTAGACCTTTAAATATATCTGAGGCCTGGTACAATTGCACCTGTGCATTCAGTTCTACTCTTAGGCTGACTTGGCATTTAAAACCGCTTGAAAATCTTTAACCTACTGTTCTACAACATATAACTCACCCCAAAGGTAGCCAATAGCTAGGCCATAGGGTACGCTCCTATGTGCATCAAAGCTAACATATGTAGTTAGAAGTTTCAGTGAGCTACATGCATACTTACAGGCCAATATGATCAGTTATACATCCAGTCTTTCGCCCTGAGTTGAATCTCATGTAAAGCAATACAAAAGGAAACAGTCACAAATATACCCACTCAGACAGTGTCAGAAGCTTCTAAACATTCACTCACATGCACAGACACAACTCTTATGTATCTAACACTAACGGAGGTGGTGGCACACTCACTTAAATAACCCAAAAGTAACTAACACAGCCAAGAGTCGATCCTTGCCGCCCCTTACATATACATTTATTGAACCATACAGTTACCAACAGAGCCAGTGATGTACCAACAAACTTACTTACACATGGAAACAGACTCCCACATAGGGACTGAGACACTCACTCAGATATCTAGTAAAGAATGGGCACTGTTAAGTCATTCATCCAGAGAATTAGTCCCAGAAGCACGTGTCAGGCATGGTACACTTGAGACTGTGCATCCAGTTCTACTGTTAGGCCGACTTGGCGTTTAAAACTGCTTGACAATCCTTAACCTGCTGTTCTACCACCTATAGCTCAACCATAAGGTAGCCTATAACTAGGCCGTAGGGTTCGGTCCTGTATGTAACAAAGCTAACACATGTAGTTAAACGTTTCAGTGAACTTCATGCACACTTACAGGCCAATATGCTCAGTTATACATTCAGTATTTTATCCTGTTTTGAATCTCATATACGTACATTCAAAAGGAGAGCGCCACTAATACACCTCCTCAGACAGTGTGAGAAGCTTCTAAACATTCACTCACATGCATAAGACACAACTCTTATGTATCTAGCACTAATGGAGTTGGTGGCACACTCACTTAAATAACCGAATAGTAACTTAAACACCCAAGATTCAATCCATGCCACCCCTTACATATACATTTATAGAAGCATAGAGTCTCCAACAGAGCTAGTGATATACCTACAAACTTACTTACATATGGAAATAGACCCCCACAAAGTGACTGAGACACTCATTCAGATATCGACTAAGGAACTGTCACTACCAAGTCACTCATCCAGAGATGTAGAACTTTAAACAAGTGTCAGACTTCGCCTCAGGAGGTAACCCATGCAGCCCCCTACATATGCAATTACAGACCCTTACAATCACAAAGAGAGCCAGTGATATACCAACAAACTTCCTTACATATACAAACGCCCCCCCGCATAGGAACTGAGACAGTCATTGATATATATATATACTAAAGAACTAACACTACCAAGTCATCCATCTAGGGATGCAGCTGATTAATCAAGTCTTAGGCCTGGTGCATTTCAACCGCTGCATGTAGTTTTTCTGCTAGCCCAACTCGGCATTTAAAGCCTCTTCCCAAGTTTTAATCTGGTCTACTACCATCTGTAACTCACCCCTAAGGTAGACTGCAGCAAGCCAATACGTCATGCTCATATGTGCTTAAAACCTAACATGAACAGAGGCAGCAATGCAGCAATACACTCAGAGACACTCATTTAGATATCGAGTAAAGAACTCACACTACCAGGTTAACCATCCAGAGAAGTAGCCCTTTAAGATGTCTCAGGCCTGGAACAGTTAATACTGTGCATCCAGTTCTACTCTTAGGCTGACTCGGTATTTTAAACTCCTTCATAATCTTAAACCTGCTGTTCTACTACTTAAAATTCACCACTAAGGTAGTCTGTAGCTAGGGCATATACCTTTTGAGTAAAAGCTAACATATGTAGTTAGAGGTTGATGTGTCAGAAGACCCCTCCACCACCGAAGCCAACTTCCACAGATGTCTGAAGAACATCACCGACTGTATAAAAGACAACTGTCTCAAGCTCAACATGGACAATACAGAAGTGCTCACCTTTGGGAACAACTCCTTACCATGAAACGACACATGGTGGCCTGCTGAACTCAGCCATCTCCTGTCCCGACAGACCACACCTGCAACCTCTGCATCATCTTGGACAGCAAGCTATCCATGAACAAACAGGTAAACACATGCAGAGACACAATTGTTATATATGTACCACTGATGCAGGTAGTGACACACTCAAATAACCAATTAATAACTAAGACACCCTAGACACAATCCATGCTACCTGATATAGATTTACAGAGCAAAACCATCACAAATAGATTTGACAATGTACTAAAAAACTTTAGTACCTATAGAAAGAGACCCTCACATAAGAACTGACACAGTTATCCAAATATCTAGTAAAGGTTTGAAAGTACCAAGTGAACTGACGCTCCCAAGAGGCAATCTGTGCCGGTCAATCAGTTATTCAGTCTAAACAAGACCGTTAAAGTACAATAGACATAAATACTTGCAAACAAATTCACACACATAAAAAAGTAAAACAATCCAGAACCACTTATATCCCATTAAAAAGTATAAAATTAATATAATCTACAGAGAACTTTCTCAATAGGTGACTTATGTCAATAAAAAAAACACACTGAAAATCTATACATCACATCTAAAAGATTAAGAGAAACACATCTTTAAAAAACCATTCTAAAAAACAAGAATAATAAGTACATATCCACAATTAGCTTCCTTCAAAAAGACTAACAGCATTTACATGTCAACACTTCCCGTATCCATCTAAAGACTTTCTCAGCCCGCAAAGACGAGGTGAGAAAGTGAGCTACACAATATGTAGAGTACACATCCGGGAGTGACTGAAGATACAATAATGCAGGTTTTACTTGTATAAAATGCAAAGCTTCCAATAGTGAGATTAAATACATTCTTTGAGGGGTTTCATAATAGCCACAAAAGAAGATAAAATGCAATAAATCCTTCGGAGAAAGTTATCACCAGTGCAGGGGCTTAACTTTGTACTCCACTCCACAGGTTTAGGGAAAGCTAACAACATATGAAACTGTCTGAACCTAAATCTAGCGAGAAGAAAACTATGATGGACATTAATAATGGTCAGCAAATACAGCTCAATGGCAGGACCTGATTTATTAATGCATGTCCACGTGCCGTTGATTTCTCCAGCTCAATAGTTTCCCTCTCTGATGATTTTCACAGTAAAAAGTTATCCCTGGTCCAGGCAATATCAGCCTTAGAGATAGAGGAGGATCAATCAAACAAAATAGGCCTACCCAACCTAACAAAGGTGTCCCTAATGTAAGTGAGCCATTTAATCGAACTCCACCCATCAAATTTCAAGCAATCTTGAATAATTTCTCTTTCCAGATCATTTTCTGGCTGTACCCATATATTAAGCCACCTAATCAGGGGACAGAGTGGAATGAAATTCGTGAAATTGGACAGTCCTAATTCCTCATGAGCCACAAGGACCGGGGTAGAGGCCGGGACCGCTAGCAGCTGCCTACCAAAGCCATATCCCCCCCACTTGCAGTTCCCTCAGATTTACATAGCTGCAGACATCACTGTTTTAAGTGGCTACTGGGACAAACTCAGCCTGGTAAATCTTGATCAGGGCATTCAATGGTTTATTACTAATTGTATGGGAAAACAAAAAGATAGCAGCTAAAGTTTTCAAGAGGGACAGTTTCTGAGCTTTAAGCAGCGGGCCCATGTATTCTGGTCATCAAACACTACTCCTAAATAAGTGTACAGCTCTTCCCTAGAAAAACTATTACCCTGCACGTGGAATGATCTTGACTTAGTCTTTTTAGGCCCAAACACCATTACCTGAGATTTACTATAATTGGTGGAAAGGTCTAATTGGTTCATGTAACGCACAAAACCATCTAACAAGGTCTAGAGATGTAGAGCTGTTCTAGCCAATAAGACAGTATTGTCTGCATATAATAATGCAGGGATTGGATGCGAACCATTTCGGGGGCAGTAAATCTGCTTGTCAAGTAACCTGCCCCCCAAATCATTCACGTATAAGGTAAACAAAAAAGGGGCCAGTATATGCCCCTGCCTAACACCCGACCTCAAAAAAAGTTCTTGTACAAGACCTGTCCTTGTTAAACCAAACAACTGCCTTCATATCCCTATACAGCTCACTAAGGAAGTAAACCATCGCTGGATCGAGACCCATGTCCAACAGGATATGTCACAACTTTGATCTATTCACTTTATCGAAGGCAGAATACAGGTCCATGTACGCAACGATGAACCGGTTTTGCCACAGTGTACTTATTGATCAGCATGAAAAAATGTAAAAAATGATCACAAGTCTCCAAGCCTGGCCGAAAATAATACTGAAAATAAATGAAACAGACCCATTCTCAGGCCACGACATGGCTCTCTCTAAGATCACCCTGACCATTACTTTGACGACAGTCAATCAAAGAGATGGGCCTAAACAAGAGGGGAGGTCCCTTGAACCTTTTTTATGCACAGGGATAATAATGGACTCAGACCATGAACATGGTAAACATGGTAAACCAGCACACACAACCAAGTTAAATAGCCATGTCAAAATCGGGGGCCACAAACTCGGTCACAATTTAAACAGGTGGGCAAGGATTCAGTCAGGACTAGGAGCCTTATTGCTTGTCACGCGTGCTATTGCCAATTCGACCTCCTCTACCTCGAAAGTTTATTTACCTTGTTGCAATGCTACCACAAGGGATTCATACGAGAAATCCTGATCCTCTGAACCATAAATACCTTCAAAATGTGCGATCCAATTCTCAGGAGATATGTGGGAGGAGATAGCATGTCCATACAATCCATGCCACCCCTTACATATAAATTTACAAAGCCATACAGTCACAAACAAAGCCAGCAATGTACAAAGAGACTTTATTACATATAGAAAAAAATCCCAGATTTAACTGATATCAAGATGTGTAGCAAAGGTTTGACACTATCAAGTGAACCATCTAGAGATTTACACCTTTTAACATGGTTCAGGCCTAGTACACTTCACCCTGTGCATGCAGATCCATTGCTAAGTCGACTTGGTATTTAAAACTGCTTCACAAGGCTTAACCTGCTGTTCTACCACATAAAAGTCACCTCTAAGGTAGCCACTACCTAGGTCATAGGGTAAACAACTATGTGTATAAAAGGTAACATATGTCGTTAGAAGTTTCAGTGAACTATATGTACACTTACAGGTCCATATGCTCAGTTATGCATCCTGTCTTCCACCCTAGTTTAAATCTCATATAGGCACAAAGAAAAAGGGAGACCACTAATACACCCCCTGAGACACTGTCAGACGCATCTAAACATTCACTCATGCACACAGATGCAACTCTTACATATGTAGAACTAATGGAGGCAGTGGTACACTCAGTTGAATAACTTAATAGTAACTAAGACACCCAGAAGGCAATCCATGCCACCCATTACATATACATTTAGAGAGCCATAGTCACAAACAGAGCCAGTAATGTACTAACAAACTTACTTATATATGTAAACACACCTCCACACAGGGACTGACACATTCATTCAGATATCTTGAAAAGAACTGGCACTATAAAGTCACTTATCCAGAGAAGTAGACCTTTAAACATGTCTGAGGCCCGGTACACTTCAGACTGTGCATCCAGTTCTACTGCTAGACTGTGTTAGCATTTAAAACCCATTCACAGGCTTATGCCTGCTGTTCTACCACATATAACTCTCCTCTAAGGTAGTCTGTTGCAAGGCCATAGGATATACTCCTATGTGCATAAAAGCTAACAAATGTAGTTAGAAGTTTCAGTGAGCTACATGCACACTTACAAGGCCATATGCTCAGTTATATATCAAGTCTTCCACTCTGATTTGAATCTCAGATAAGTCCATATAAAAGGGGTAATTTACTAATATATCCCCTTAGACAGTATCACAATCATCAAAATATTCACTCATACACACACAGAACTCTTATAGACATATCACTAATGCCGGTACTGACACAGCTGTGTCATACTACAATACTAAGATATACACCCAGAAGGCAGTCCATATTATCTCTTACATATATATTTAGAGAGATATATACGTACAAACACAGGCAGCATTGCAACAGCGAGGATACTTACATATGGAAACAGTCCCCACAGATAGAATCTGAGGCAGGGTTTCAGATATGTAGTAGGGAACTGACACTACCAAGTGAGCCATCTAGAGTAGTAGCCCTTTAAGCATGTCTCAGACCTGGTACACTTCAGCCTGTGCCTCCATTTCTACTGTTAGGCCAACTTGCTATTTAAAACTGTTTCACAAGTCTTAACCTGCCCCTTTAATACTTAAAAGTCACACCTAAGATAGGCTGTAGCTAGGCTAAAGGGTACACTCCTATGAGCATAACAGGTAACACATGTAGTTAGTACTTTTAGTAAGCTACATGCACACTTACATGCCCATGTGCTCTGTTATACATCCACTCTCCCACCATGATTTGAATCTATTATAAGTATATGTATAAGTTGAGAATCACTAATATACCCCCTAACACAGTGTCAGAAGCATCTAAACATTCACTCACACACACATAAACAACTCTTATGCATGTAGCACTGATGAGACAGTGGCTCACTCAGCTAAATAACTCAATAGTAACTAAGACACCCAGGAGGCAATCCATGTTGCACATTACATATACATGTACAGATACTTGCAGTGACAAAGACAGCCAGTGATGTACCAAGAAACTTAGTTACATATGAAATCTACCCCCACATAGGGACTGGGACACCAATTCACATATCTATTAAGAACTGATACTACCAAGTAGCCCATTTAACAAGTCACAGGCCTGGTACATTTGAGCTTGTGTATACAGTTCTACTGCTAGGTCGACTTGGTATTTAAAACATCTTTACAAGTCTCAACCTGCTCTTCTCCGACATATACATCATCCCTAAGGTAGGCAGTAGCTAGGCCATAAGGTACTGACCTATGTGCATAAACTGTAGTCTAGTATATAGATAGACAATAGAATACTCTCTTATGTGTATAAAACCCAAAACATCTAGGGCCCA
Organism: Calotriton arnoldi; assembly: GCA_963921515.1. Taxonomy (NCBI): domain Eukaryota; kingdom Metazoa; phylum Chordata; class Amphibia; order Caudata; family Salamandridae; genus Calotriton; species Calotriton arnoldi. Next base: position 169,362 of record CAWUFW010011448.1, read on the forward strand.
ATTCACAAAGGCAATCTGAGACAAAAGTCTAACTTTACGACTTTTGGTATTCACAGAGGTCATTTACGAGTCACATCTCTATGTCTGCAGTCAGGCCAGAATTTCCAGCTTGGGCCATACTCTCCAGCTCAGGCCGTACTCTCTGGCTTAGACCGTACTCACCGGCTTAGGCCGGATGAAGTGTAATCAATGGGATGGAATGCAATTTTTACAATAAGGAACATTAGGAACGTGTGATAAATGGTAGAAGAGGTCATGAAAATCAGTTTGGGCAGGGAAAAGTGTCCCCTTAGTGTTGACTGTAGTGTTGACACTACGGTCAACACTGAGGGGAGCGCAAATTGTGGACTGCATGTACCTTCATGCAAAGGAGCAAACTTTTCTGGGATATGATGTAGTGTCCGGCCACACCCTAATAATAAGAGATTGTTTTGTCTGATTAATTAAAACCATTACAATTAGAAAATTTAAGTCAAACACACATTAATCCATGCAAATATTTTACAAGGGAAATGCTATTTCAATAACACAGGAAATCCATACCGCTCAATGGTCCTGCTTTAGATGTCCTGTTTTCTATTTTCTAAGGGATGGGTTCCCGCGACAAATCGCTGCCAGGGTTCTTTTTGTTTTTATTTTATTTTCTTATTACAAGTTAAAATAGGTATTGCTGCACTTATTTCTCCTTTGCGGGAAAGGCCTTGTATACCGTACAGTTATTATGCACCCAGCAATGAACCTACTGAGCTGAGACTATGGGCACCCAAGTGGAACGCTGTGACATAAGACACTGATAATTTGCCTACATTGTGGATTGCAAGGTTAACATCTAATGTGATATCTGTGCAGTGTTGCAATAAAAATATGTTTAAAAAAACATGGGAAATCCATAAAACTCAAACGAACATTACTACAGATGTTATGACGTTTTGAAGGTAACATGCTGTACCGGGAACATTGATACAATGTTTACACATTAACATCAAGCAGAATAGGGTTATTATTTCAAATTATATATTAAAAAATTATTCCCATGATCAAATCATTAAAATCCATTCCATAGATCCAATAAATCCAATAAAAATATGTCATAGAAGACATAATAACAATCTTAAGAATACTTCTGAAGTAACCATATTATAAAACACACTGCCACAGTCTGGTGTAGAGGTGAGTCCTAAGCAGTAAAGCGCATTTGTGCTATATCTTGTATACGCTTATGCATATTAGTCTGGTGTAGTGGTGAGTCCTAGGCAGTAAAGTGTATACGTGCTTTATATTGTACATGATTAAAGCATATTAGATAAGGGGCCTTCATGAGTACCTTACTATGGGGGTTCTGCACCTGGTTCAGCATGTGATCACTTAAATGAATAAACATAATAAATTGGGTGGTTAAGTAGGCTGGTTGACCTGAGAGACAACAAATAACTGCTTGTCGGCAGGTTCTCACCCGCTGGACAGTAAAGGCAGGTTTTAGCAGAACTAGCCGCTCTTTTAATAAACGTGGGCAGATGCACACCATGTGTAATAAAGTTTCCTCAGAAGCACCACATAGATGGCAGGTGTTAGTTAACCATTTTTGTATCCATGCTGTGGTTCCATCCATTGTTGGATATCTACCAAATCTTAACCTGAGCAATTGGTCCCTAAAGAATGGTTTAAGGTTTGTCAATAGATATGGCTGAGGCTCTAACTTGTTGAACAAATTGATAACCGACCAGTCAAACTTTTTCCCTGCAAGAGTTTCCTTGTCCGCCAGAAATGATAATATATTAGTTGCACGATTTAGTATCTCCTTAAGGAAAGTTTTATTTATATTCGAGTGGCCACAAGAAGGCCACTGAAGGCCACTGAAGGCTTTCAGTGTAGTAGTTTCTCCAAACACTGGCATAATCATATATCATTATTTCTTGCCAGCACTTTTTTGCTATCATGCACGGTTCGGAAGAGAACAAGAGAGAAAAACTTTTTTAAATGCTGTTTTTCTCACTAGGATTGGCTTCTCAAGCCAAATTCCAGTTGTACACTAGCATGGCCAATATTTTTGGGAATATTGAAAATAGATTTAAAGACTTTAATTTGCAAGCTGTCCAGGAGTTTTGAGTCTTAACCTCTGAAAATTACTGCACCCTAAGCCACTCTAGGAAACAGCCTTACCTTCATGGTTTTAAGTAGGAACTCGTGGCTGGGGCATAATAGTTTATTGCACAGTGTTGTAAAAGCAAATGTAAGAGATGTAGCCTTTGATTTTAAAATATTAAAATGTTTTTTAAATGTTAATTTATCATCAGATGTAATTCCTAAATACTTGTAAGTTTTAACAGATTAGATTGCTATGCCATTTGCTTTCCATTCTTTCATACCACGTTTGGAGTAATCTATTGTCATGATTTTTAGTTTTCTTTATAGTCATTTGTAGTTTATTAGCTACAATATAGTTGTTAAGTGTGCACCCTTTTCCCTACCCAAACTGATTTTCATGACCTCCTCTACCATTAATCACATGTTCCTAATGTTCCTTTTTGTAAAAATTGCATTCCAGCCCATTGAATACACTTCATCCAGCCTGAGCTGGAGAGTACGGCCCAAGCCGGAGAGTACTGCCCGAGCCGTGGGTACAGCCCGGGTGCGGAGAGTACGGCCCAAGCCAGAGTTTTTGGCCCGACTGCAGATGTAAAGATACGACTCATAAATGACCTTTGTGAATACCAAAAGTCGTAAAGTTAGACTTTTGTCTCAGATTGCCTTTGTGAATCGGGCCCCTAGTAAGTAACTTCAATTGCCTACATCCACACTTTCAGGTGCATATATTCAGTTATATATCCATTCTCACATATTACGTGGCTCATGACATGGTAGCTAACATCACTGATGACATCAATGATGTAATCTCAAATGACATAACTTATGACATCACTAATCACACCCCCATACAACCTGTCGTACGCCCAGTCACACACCCAGACAACCACTCACATACCCATTGACAGATCCATTCAATTGCTCATAAATCCAGTTACTCATCCATAGACAAACTCACACACCCACTCACTCACTCAAACATGCAATCACACAATCAGTTACTGACCCATATAGTTAGTCATGCAACCATTCAGTAACACAGCCATATATACACCCATACAGCTACCCACTCACTCAGTTGTTCACCAATAAAGCCACTCACACACCCACTCACTTACTCATACAGCCTCTTAGCATACCCACTCACTCACTCATACAGCCAATCATGTATTCACTCACACACCCACATAACTACATTCATACCCACTCATACTTCCATACAAGTTCTCACACATCTGCTCACTCACCCATACACCTATACTCACCAGTATAACCACTCACACACCAACTCACATAACCAAACTCTCACTCAAAGAGTCAGTCACTCAACCATATAGTATATTTACATAACCACTCACTCACCTATTCAATCACTCACACAACAACTCACGTACCCATACAGCCACTTACACACCGTCTCACATACCAATATAGCCACTAACATACTTTCACACCACACAATTACCCATGCAGTTACCTATACATACACTTATTCACTCATACACTCAATCACATATCAAGTGAATCACACATTAAGTTCCTCCCACACTGGTCAAATACATACAACCACTAAACAGATCCACTCACTGACTCATACAGCATCTATTCTTACACTCACTCACTCTATTATGCAGCTACTCACACACCCTGGCATTAACCAATACATCCACTAATGCACAATTCACTCATAAATATACTCACTTACACACTTTTCACTTTGTCACGCAAGTACCTAGACAGCCTCTCATTCATTTATACAAACACTCAACATTCATTCACCTATCCATACAGACATTAAATAAATAAATCCAGTATTTGTAAAGCACGAACAGCTACCCGTAGGCATCCCGGCTCTGGGGGCCGTCAGGAAGATTAAGCAAGCTATTGCCCAGAGTCACATGGTGCTGGGCTGACCTGCCGCCGGTGATCGAACCGTGAGCCCCAGATTCCAGCGTCAGTCGCCCTGGCCTCGTCACCACACCTCTTCCCTAAGCATTCATAAACTCTCTTACTCACATATATTCCTAGTCTCACAGTCAGTCTCTCACTTATGCAGAAATTCATACATCCTGTCACACATTCATACAACCACTTACACACACATCAAATCAAAAAGACAGTTATTCACATACACAGCCAAGTATATATACACTAACTCACAGAACAAATGATACAATATGCCATATCCACACTGTTACAAACATACATTTAACATGTAATTAATCTTTATTTAACCGGATAGGTGGTTCTAGAAAAACCTTTTTTTTATAATTTGTTTGTATTTTTCTAAGCATTTTGATGTTTTTTTGGTGTTTTTTTCTTTTTAAACTAAAACAAATATGGGCACAAACAAACCTGTGCTTTATTAGGCAAAAAAAATAATAATTTAACAGCGGTGACTGTTGATTGTCTCCAACATCTTGCTCCCCAACACTTAAGACAGTCTGGCACTTTGGACAGAACAGTCCAGCCTTTGACAAGTCAGGCAAACTTAGAGGCATGTTCAGAACTTGTCCTTCTTGAGTCAATGTTTCAATTTGACCTTCTCCTGCACCTTGCACCCCTTCCTGCTCCTTCGTTCTTATCAGTTCAGCTCTGGAAAGCTGAGTGCTGTGCATTGTACTTAAGTGCTTGTACATTGATGATGTACCACAGGAGTATTTGTTGTCTGTACCCCTTGATAGCACTTTCTGACAAATTGCACAAGTGACCTTCTGTGCATTGACTTTCTTCGGCCCTCCAGGATGCAGAAAAACTCCCAAACAACACTTTCCTTTTTCTTCTTTGGGGTTCTTCCTCTTGCTCCTCCATATTATCTTCCTCCTCCTGTTGGAAGTCTCCTGACGTTGCCATGCTGTTTTGAAGCAAGCAAAAACACCAAACACGCTCCAAAATGGATGCTCCCTGAATAAGTGTGACTATTGAGAGCCACACCCAAATATACAAGAATGTGGGTGGGATTTCTCTTTCTACATGATAGAAGACTGTTTAACCTATCAAATCCCTTTGTTTTTGTGACACATGGGATATGCGACCCCTAACTGGATCTGTTGCATCTGGGAGGCAATTCCAAAAACTAAAAATTTTTTAATTTATACAAACTTTTTTTTACATATTATAGTATTTCATTTTAATATAACTATACCTCTTGCTTTAAAATAAAGTAAAAAAAGTCTTCAAATGCATATATAAGTTATGTAAAAAAAATGACAGAGGCGCATCCCCTACGCCACGCTTGAAATATGTGCCGCGGCGGTGCGCGATGGTATCGTGACTCCTTAAAACCTTGTAAATTAACCATTAAAATGTTTTATATTTAATAATATCTTACTTTTTTTACTGTGTTTGTAAAACTCTAAGTTAAAAGTAAACCATAGAAGTATCCATATATATGTAATAATACTACCAAACCTACATTGGAGTCGCATACCCTGCGCATCTCTGAAAATACGAACCCCAACCCTGCGCGTCGGCATCGCGACTCCCTAAAATCAATCCAAATAACCATAAACATGATGCTTACTCCTTCGTACATTTTTTTACTTTTTATATTACTAATCCTCTAACCTCAAACTACATACTACAAGTCTTTCTCTCTCCATATATATATATATATTTATATATATTTTATTATTATTCTCTACAGTACACCGGAGTGATGTCACTCACGTACCGTACCTAAAGGGTCGTGTCAGGTATGCAACTCCTATATATTTTTTTTAAATAACTTGAATTACACTATATGCAACTTCCAACACAGTGTTTTTTTAAAACATATTAAGCAGCATTTAAAAGACCTCATTACAGAAACACTTAAACTCAAGCAGAAATGTTCCCATTCACGCATGCAAACACTCATAGACATACTCATACAACCACTTACACACTAATGCATACTATCATGCAATCACCCTCACGGCTTACAACTTAGAACAAAATATGAAAATAAAAAACCTATAGTTATTCACTACTAAGCACAAAAGTTACAGAGAACTTTTACTCATGATATAACATTTTAAAAATCATAGAAATTCACAGGAAAAAACAAAGATTACAGGGTCATTATAGTTAGGAAATAGAATTAAAGAAACCTTAGAAATTCACTGGAAAAACCAAAGGTTACAGGGATGTTATAGTTAGAAAATAGAATAATTAAAAAACCTTAGAAATCACTAAAAAAAAAAACAAAGATTACTGAGATATTTTAGTTAGGAAATAGAATTAAAAAAACTTAGAAATTCACTGAAAAAAACAAAGGTTACAAGAATCTTATAGTTAGGAAATAGAATTTAAAAAACCTTAGAAATTCACTGAAAAAACAATGGTTAAAGGAATTTTATAGTTAGGTTGATATTTCACTCATATAAAATCAAAGAAATTCAGCAGTTATAGTTAGCTGAGCCAACTATAACTTACACCCCACAAGGCACTGCTTATCACCTCACATATTACATCACTTATGACATTACTGATGATATCTCAAATGGCATCATTGATGACATCACTGATTAAATCATCCGCCGAACCACTCGCACAACCTCTTACACCCCCATACATCATATACACCCATTCCGACACACCCACTAATATACCCATTGACAGATCCATACAAACACTCACACACCTATTCACTGATCTATAGAGCCACTTACACATCAACTGACCCATACAGCCACTAACGCAACCATTAACTTTCATATACAGCCACTCATATACCTACTCACTGAGCAATAAAGCCACTCACACACATCTAGTCATATTGCATTTATATATCCACTCATACACCCATACAGCCACTCACACACTTGAACTAGGTGTGTGAGTAGCTGCATGGGTGAGTGAATACTCACCCATACAGCTACTTACATACCTACTCACTCACCCATACAGTCACTCACACAGCCACTCACTTACCCATACATGTATTTACACACCCACTCTGTTACTCATACATATACTAACAAATGTACTTACTCATTTATACGTTCACTGAGACAAGCACATACTCTCCCATACAACCTTTCTCACACTCACTTACTCACCTAGTCATCCACATACTCATTTACTCACCCATACAGCCACTCATACACCCACTCACTCACCCGTGCACCCACTTAAATACCCATTCATGCACCCACACAACCATTCATGTACCCTGTCTCTCTCCCATACAGAAACCTATGTATGTACTCAGATACCATACAGATACTCACACAGCCACTCACTTACTCATACACCCTCTAACACACCCTCTCACCTACCCATACAAAATCTCACACACCTACTCACTCATGTATACAGTATCTCAAATACCCACTTCCTCTTCTATACACCACTTACAAACTCACTCACTCACTCACCCATAGTGACACTGCCACAGCCACTTACCTTACAATATATGTTTAACACACAATACATTTTATAAAACACTCACAATCACTGAAGGATGTAATCAGAGATGTCATCAGTGATATCATTTGAGATGTCATCAATGATGGTATCAGTGATGTCATCAGTGATATTCACTGACCATGTCATGAGTGATGTAATATGTGAGGTGATAAGCGGTGCATTGCGGGCGTAGATTATAGTTAGCTCAGCTAACTACAACTGCTGAATTTCTTTGGTTTTGTATGAGTGAAATGTCAGCCCAACTGAAACATCCCTGCAACCTTTTCAGTAAATATATAAATATATCAGATTTCACTTGAACAAAATCATTGAAAATTCAGCAGTTATGGTTACCTGAGCTAACTGCTTATGACCTCACATATTACATCACTCATGACATGGTCAGTGACATCACTAATGACATCACCGATGACATCTCAAATGACATCACTGAGGATGTCATCCAGTGATTGTCAGTGTTTTTAAATATTTATGAGTGTTAAATTAGTAAACTTTGTGTACTACTAATGAGTAAGTCCATTTATTAACATATATTATGTAATTGGCCTTGTGACTGTGTGAATCCGTGTGTGAGCGGATGTGTGAGAAACTGGGTGTGTGAGTGGTTGTGTGGGTGAGTAAGTGGGGGATGTATCTGTATGGGTGAATTAATGGGTATGTGAGTAGCTGTATGGGTGTGTGTGTGGGTATGTGAGTGGTTGTATGGGTGAATAAGTGAATGTGTGAGTGGCTGTATGGGTGAGTGGTTGTGTGAGCGGCAGTATGGGTGAGTGAGTGAGTGAGTTAGTGAGTGAGCGAGCGAATGGGTAGGTGAGTGACTGCCTGAGTGAGTGTATGGGTGAGTGAGTGTGTGTGAATGACAGGGTGGGTGAATGAGTGGCCATATAAGTGGCTGTATAGGTAAGTGTATTGGTGCATGAGTACCAGTATATGTGAGTGAGTGGTTGGGTGAGTAGCTGTATGGGTGGGTGAGGATGTGTATCAGTAGCTGTATGATTGAGTAGATATGTGAGTGGGCGTATGGGTGTGTGAGTGAGTGAGTGTCTATGTGAGTGACTGTAAATGGTGAATGTGATTGTGCATGAGTGTCTCTATGGCTGAGTGAGTGTCTAAGTGGGTATATGGGTCTACAAATTGGTAAAAATGTATAAGTGGCTGTATTGGTGTGTGAATGGGTGTGTTAGTGGCTGTGTAGGTAAGTAAGAGGGTGTGTTAGTGGCTGTATGGATGAGTGAGTGGATTCATGAGTGGCTGTATGGGTGAGTGACTACATGTGTGACTGGATGAAAGGGTTTATGAATGAGTGTGTGAGAGACTTTATGGGTAAGTGAGTGGCTGTATTAGTGTGTGAGTGTGTGTGTAAGTGGGCTTATGGGTTTGTGAATGGGTGTCTCAGTGGCTGTATCATTGTTTGTCTGATGTCTCAGTGGCTGTATGAGAGTCTCCCTCGGTGTCAACCTTGACATTGTAAGATTCTTCAACTACACTGAAAAAAGTAATTAGGAAATTACTTTACTCCAATAGATGCTGTTATTCATCTGTGGAAAAATAACATAAATATAAGCTAGTAATACATCTACAAAATTCTAGAAACAAAATAGTACACCCTGCTTATGCTCTAATACTGTTTCACATTATAGTAAAACATTTAATTTTCCCTTTTTTACTGTTCTCAGCTTTCATATTTGTACACAATAAATGATGCACTATATAAATATTCATCATTGAACAGTGGAGAAAAAAACAATCACAAAGATTGTGAAAAAAACCCAGACCTGCACAGTATATGACCACAAATAAGTGGTGACACTATGCATTGCACTCACTACAATTATTTAGACAGTGGTTTTATCCACAGCTACTATACTAATTACAACAAACATTTCTTAAAAATCGCTATCTTACAATTAAAAGTGGTACAATTCTATTAATAGATATAAAGGGTACTGGAATGTTGGAGATCCTTTTGAAAACATCACCACTGATAGGCTGCACGATATCTTGAAAACTTACGATCCATGTAGAACAAATACAGTATAGCACCTTTTGAATAATAATCTTCCTCAGAACTTTGGTTGAAGAAATGAAAAGTAAGAATTTGGTAACTTGAAAGGCAGTTTTTGTCTGAATTTAAGATTGCTGTCATTGCATTCCGTCCATATAGTTTCACTCTTTAAATAGACAGTATAGTGTGCAGATGTTACACTATGTCCTTCGTGAAAGATAATAGCCCTTGTGGTATAAGTTCTTCAAGGAATTGATATTTGTCCTGCTTTGAGGTTTGTAATTTCTGTTTCCACTTTGGATCTATCTGCTCTGCATCATTGTGGTATTAATATATGGTATTTTCCACTTCTTTGTAGATGCAATGTAGCCATAACATTTGATCTACAAATTGAGCAGGTCATATGTTGGTCAGTCTTTTTGATCAATCTGTCAAAAGACACAGTTTTGGAATCTGCTAGCGTTAAGTACAGAAATTGCTCTGAATTAATTTGAGTGCATGACGTAAATGAGCAATCTTCACACTCATGGTTCCATAAGTAACGAAGTCAAAATAAGTCATCAATACCTATTTCTTCTTCTTCTTCTAAAACTCCAAAGATGACCACTATAAACTCCTGTGCATCTTATTGAGTGTTCTGAGTAAATTAAACTAATCCACTACATATATCTACTAGATCTTGAATGCCTGAAGTACAATTCATTACAGTCTTTTCACTATGCAAACATTGCAGCAAACCACACAGTGCATAACATAATCTCTACTCTGGTTTCTGTTCAACTGTATTTATAAGATGTGAAAAATAAAAGAGTACATTGAGAACACCATTTGCATAGCAGTTGACACCAGAAGTGTTTGACAACTAGTAATCTATAATATCTTCCTCATTCTCCAGGTTTTTCTTCCAAACACCTTCCTTGTTCGTCTTCTTTTCCTTCTCTTCAGCAACATTTCTAGATTATTTTGCAAGCTTCTGCTTTGGACAGATTATCTGTTCTTTGATAAATCAGATACTGTCCTAAATGAGGAGCGTATACACTTCTTGACCAATTGTAGTTTGTGACACAGCTTGCATTGGTACTAACTTTCCTGTCAAAATCAACCAAAACCAAACCGGACAATGTTCTTACTTAAGACAATGCAACGTATAACATACCTTCTTTAAATACAGTACTACCAATATTAATTAAAGCTGCGTCTACACTTAAACCTTGAGATTTATGGAAAGTTACAACGTATGCTAGAGACACAGGAAACTGCTGCCACAGGACATATAAGTCCTTTACAAGCAAAAAACATACAACACATCTGCCAATTTGCTTCACACCATCAATCTGATCAAAGTTTATAGCTACGTGTTCAACCTCATCCCTATTTGAAAAATTAATGATATCAATAACTTTACTCATGGCACCATTTACTAATCCTTCCTCAGCAATTAAATTACGCTGCAAAATTACTGTATCGTTTTTGCATACAGGTAAACACTTTTCTAATCCTGCAGTCCTGGATACAGATTTCTCCAATTAATTCAATTTTGCTTCTAGTTTTTCACTTAGCAGTTGTCAACCTCTGGTGTTCCATTTTGCCGAATGCTGTAATTTACAAAATGTGTTCTTTCTCCGGTTTTAGTAATTCTTCGTTAAAACTTGAGCACTCCTGAAGTGTAGGCATTAAACAGACTATGGATTTCCCTTCTTCAGTGAAATTGAACAATAACTATGCTGCTTTTTTGTTAGAGGAAAATCGTTTTCTGATAAGACGACTTTCTAAGAAACGTTTCTCCTCCTTTGTCAGAATTCCTAATCCAATGTCTTTCAGAATATTTTTATATTCCACATCAGATGCTTGATGCATATTTTTACTTCTATTAGAAGTTTAGCCAAATGTTTACATTACCAATACCTTCCAAAGCATTCTGAGTTTCATCATGGGGAAGTGTCTTGAAAACAGGCTGTCCTTTGATGGGGGTAAGTTACAGTAGGTCACCGAAGACAATAAATGCTTTCCTCCAAATAGCATGTTGTATTCTGTTTTTAAAATCTGTTGCATTCTCAAGTGTACGGAGGCATTCATTAAGTTTCAAACCATGCTCACCTCATTGATGATTAAAAGCTTCAGTTTCTTCAGTACCCTTGAGACTTCATGACAAGCTTCACCGGATAACTTCTGGTATTCCAGTTTATTGTCATGTTGAACAGGTAGCCTAAGTAGGCGATGTAAAGTCATTCCTTAATGTTTTGTGCAGCTAATCTGGCTGGAGCTGATTCTACACATGATACATTTGATTCTGTAGTCCTCAGTAGGTAAGCAGTGAGAACTGTATCTAAAAAGCTTTTCCCAGGGCCTGCTTGACCACTGATGTATATTAGTATTGGCTTCAAAGATGAGCATTTACATTCTTTCTTCTCATTGAGGAATCCATGCTCTATTTTCTCTTTTATCTCCATATAAATGTCTTTCTGTTCATTGTTCAGTTGTCCAACAAGCTGTTCCAAATCAACCCTTTCCTGACTCGCTTGTTCCATTGCACTTCCCACCTCATTCATGGCTATTAAAGCTTCATTTTCAATAATTGGTTGTCCAAGAGGACCTTGACTCAGTGGTTCAGAACTTTGGCTGCTTTGTGAACTCTCTTTAGCTACATCAGCAGCAATTGTTTCTTCCTCTTCAATCTCAATATTTAATATTTGCAAATAGTTTGGAAAGACTGAACACTTATTACTATCTTTCACAGAGTTGAAAGAATCTTCATAGCAGTCACAATCTCCAAGCAATTCCAATTCAGCACACCAAGGCTAGAAGAGTTGTAGAAGTTCCAAATAGAAAAACTCTCCTTTGTCTGTAGTTTGGCAAATAAGGTTTCTGTGGTTAATTAAATTTCCTTTTGCGTGTCTGACCAAACAACTGTCACATCCAACTACTGCATATTTCCCTTTTTCTATGTTTTCTGTAACATTTCTTCTATATCTGTAGTATTGGAGTACTTCATAAAGGCACATGCTTTCTAGATGTGCACTCCTTTTGGATAGTTTATGTCCAACATATTTGATTACACAATGTCTGCATTTTCTGGGTCAAACTCTGCCAGGTGCTAAATTTCCAGGAAAGACTTCAGCACTCTATTTCATGTTTTGCTAGGCCTAGACTCATCCAAACAATTGCCTTTGACTTTGAGTACACACTGGCTGAGGTCAACTGATCACAACACTCATAGGACTATATCTCTCAATGGGAAAGCTTTTTCAAGCTGAAGCTGTACAATTTCTTGGTTAGGGTATTTTCTGATGAAATCTCCTCTCACGTCTCCTTCATGTCTGCCTTCTCTGATTTTGATATATATGAAGTGGTGTAACAAGCAACAGTGACAGAGTTGTCTACAACAAATTGTATATCCATATTGCCATTCCACATTTTGAGAGGGTTATAGTCATTAATAAACTTGGAGGCCTCTGTTCTTCTGAGGCTGTATATGTTTTTCAGTGATTTTCGTGTCAGTGTAAATCTGACAGCAGATAAAAAGCTGTTCATTCTTCCTTGGGAAATGACAGGTCTTGGAACTAAGGGTGGGCGGAATTTGCGTAGTCGCGTTACGCAAATCTCTGCGAAATTGCTAAAAATTTCCGCGAGCACGCGGAGATTCCGCGAAATCGCGGAATTGCTGGTCCTGTCCGTTCGCGGTGTGTTTTTGCGTGCTCGCGGGGAAATATATCGCTAACTTGCCCATGCGGTCGCTAACGGGCGCGGCCATCTTGTTTTCACTTGTCCCGCCCGCTCGCGATGGTATTTCCTGTTCCGGGTCGCGTATTGCATGCTCCCGCCCGCTCGCGATGCTTATTTCCAGTTCCGGGTCGCGTATTGCATGCTCCCGCCCGTTCGCGATAAGGGTTTCCTGTTCGGGAACGCGCATTACGTGTTCGCGACGCTTTTTGCGTGCTCGGGGGGGAAATATCGCGCAAACTTGCCCATGCGGTCGCAATGGGCGCGGCCATCTTGTTTTTCAGTCTATTGCTATGGTTCTGGGCCTGCTTTTCAATCCTCCCTCTATCTTTTCAATCCTTTGTTTCTGTAAACTTTTTTTGGGTCTTTTTTATTTATTATCTATCTCTCTATTTTCCTGATTCTATATTTTGAGTTTTTTTCTACTTTTTGTGTGTTTTTAACTACTTTTTCACACTTTTTCTATTACCTGCTTTTTTATTTCTTTTACTTACTTTTTTGTAATTCCTACCTTTTCTTTTCCGTCCCCCGCCTACCCAGAACCATGGCAAAGGGCCACAGCCACAGGGCTCGAAGTCGGAGCCAGAGGCCGCGACCGCCTTCCTTGCGGAAGGCGGCGCCAAAGAGGGGTGCAGGCACGGGCCTTATTTAATGAGTCGGAGGTGGCCGCTCTGTTTTTTTTTGTTCAGCGCCACCTCCCCTTAACCCTGGCAGCAGGCGGCAGGCCTGGGTCAGGGTACGGGCTCCGGGAGCGTCGGCAGCGGTGGGGCAAGGTGCGTCGGCCAGTGTTTCGCTGCTCTGGTGTCCGGCGCACCAATAATCAGCTGACGCACCGGTGATCCGATATTCTGGACCGGGAGCAGGACCTGCTGGACCTGCTAGGAGTGGAGGTCCCGGGGCTTGGTGAGTAGCTATTTAATATTACTACTTTGTGTTCTGCTCTGTGTTATATATTGCGAATATATATTTTTTTCCGACCAGCAAGAATGCTGCTGCTTACATTGCAGGTAAATTACGTTTACAAATCTGTGATTGTTATGACACAGGCGCTCGGCGCTACTAATCTTACTTGTTTGCAACTTTGCGCTCGCTTGGCCTGATGATTATGTAAGAGTTTACTTTAGAGAACTTAAGTGATGTAATGCTAGAGAGAGTAGTCCTTCCTTTGTCCTCCTGCCACTAAGAAGGGATAGTGGTGGATTGATAGGTTTAGTTACTTATTAGTTGGTAATTTGTAAGTGGTGTGCGTGACGCATCCTCTGTCATGTCACGTGCTGCTGAGTGCTGCTTACCCCAGTCCTTCGCAGAACCTTTTGTAGTTTGTTTTCTGAGTGTTAATAGGCTTATATCATCACTAGCAGAACATCAGCAGCAACCAGCCAACAATTTGGTGTATGCAAAAATGTATGCATGTGTCCTCCATCTATGCATTTTTGAGGACTAAAATAAATGGAAATGCAGACTTACTGAACAATTGGCCCGTCTGGATTGGAATAGGTGGGCTAGGTCAGGTGGTAGTTAGGCTTGCTAGACGGTCCGTGAATCTCGCAATACTACCAGTCGATCAGATAGGTCAATTTTATTGCAATTGTTGTTACCCAAAAAGTTTTTGGTGCGTATTTTAAAATATTTTATTTATTTCACACCAAACTTTAATTTTTGTCTCTTTCTTTATGAAATCTTACATGATCAGCAGCACCCAGGGGCAAGAAGACGGGGTCGCAGGCGGTGGGCCACGAAGATCAACAAGATGCCTCCCAGGGACAGGACCGCTCCTCTATCGAGGGCTCTGCTGCTGGCCCCAGTAAGTCCTCCAGTGGTTAATATTATTAATTATATTTCCCAAACTTTTCCTGCACCTTATTTTTTCCGAACTATTATTTAGGTATCCTCCTAATTCGAATTTTGACAAAATCTTCTTTGCTCTATACTATCTGTTTCTAAATTCTTGTTATCCCTGCCTCTAACTGCGTCTGCTATGACTCTCTGTACTACTACTATTAGTCTGTCTGTAGCTAAGCTTGCCCAGTTGCCCACTCTTTATTTAAAATATTTTAAATAAAACTCATATTCACCAATAGCTATAGCCATTGAGTCCAGTCCTTTGGGTTGTCCTCTTCTACTACTTCTAGTCTTCTTATTCTTGAGGCTTTTCGACAATTCCCACCAAGAAAATGCCCAACCACATTTTAGAATTTTAGATAGGATAGGACATACTACTACTGTTGTAGGGATTCTGCACATACAGAACTTTGCACAAGAAAATAGGACGTTGGTGATGGGAGGTTGGACCTTCCTCACACCTCAATCAGAAGCCACCACAATCCCCTGACCAACTAGTTATAGTGTCTCATTACTCCGAAACGCCCCCCCCCAAAATACCCAATGAGTAGACAACCCAGACAACATAACACTCCCAACCTCTGTCGCGGAAGCAATGCACACCCTTTTGCTCACTCTCTCGTGTAAGTCCACACCAAATACCACCGAGTCTATGTAAGTTCAAAAGGTTTATTTTTATTTCCAACTGACAAGCTCTGTACGTTGTATAATGCAGCAGCAACAGCAAAATGCATAAGATTAAAACAATAAACATTGTTACACTTAGTTAGACTTACAAGTTACTTACAACTACAAGTCCATAGAAGCCAAAAGGCGAGATCATGATAACTGAACAGTGGTGGAAGAACCACCCTCCCCTTGGTAGGAATCTAGTTTATATAAAATTATAAATGGAGATGTGAGAATTCTGGGGAGCCCTCACCTTAGAAGAACCTAGTACTGGTTACATCATAAGGTCTGCAAAGCTCTGGTTCTTCGTATAAGGGAATCTTCCGTCTGTAATGAGAAAAATGGTGCGCGTTAGTATAGTGCAAGCATTTCTCAGTCGTGCCAAAAAGTGCAGTTTTTTTATGGATAAGCAATATGGACTAACACCAGAACTCCATAACAAAGTCGGTTGTTTTTCGACCTTGTACGCAGCGCTCAGACAGTAGCAGTATGAGCTCATGTGGGCTCAAAGGCGTCTTTCACAACAAGCTGCGAGGTAACTTGCGCAAAAATAAAAGACAGAGCTAAAATGGTTGCATGGCTCGGGGTAACTTAGCAAAGACTAGAATGACCCTAGGGACCATATAACACCACCAGTGTCTACTCTACTACCTGATTTATACTAGTGATGTATGGTGTATATGTATTATGTATGTATTAACTTTTTTTCCATTCTTGCTAGTCAAAAATAGGGGGAGGTGTATATGGCATCTGAAAAATGTGTAATGTTTTTTCTAGGCGTACTACCGACCACCAGTACCGGGGCCAGCGGCGAAGGTGACGCGGCCGCTTAGGGTGCAGGCGATGTGGCAGTTGGAGGAGCTGCAGGGGGTGAGCCAGCAGCAGTGGCGGGCGGTGGTAAGTTATATTCCTAATCCTTACTTATTGACATTACACTCGCTGCAAGGGTGTAATGTGTACTGTACTGTTGAGACTTAAGTAAGAAGTTGTTGTGAACGGTTGAAGAAGACACCCTTTACTTAGCATTAGCAATAGCATTAGCGACGGGAGTGTACTGAGAGTAACCAATGGCCTCTTCTATCGGACTTCAACTCAGCTGTGAAATTTTTATGGAGAAGACAAAGTCTGATCAGATGACCTTGATGGATGGGTTGAACGAAAAGGGAAAGAAGGGTGGAAGGAGGAAGGACGGGCGAGATTTTATATTTATGACTGGCAGAGAAGGATACGTGGGATGCATGCATAGGTGTGTGATATGAATCAGATGCATGGGTGGTGGAATGCCTGAAACTCCCACAAATGTTCGAGGCCGAGGTAGTGGGAGGATAGATACATACCACAAATGTTACGTACTGTGCTTGCTAGTGCTACTGTGCCACTATGTGTAGAATGAATTTGTCTGACTGCTTTGCTAAGAGTATATTTTACAATAGTCTTGTTTTTTCTTCTTGATATAGCGACTCCTTCCAAAGGTAAAGTCGACAGGAAGGAGTTGGCAGCCAAGGCCCGGCGCCGGAAGCTGGAGGCCATACAGGCCGAATACCAGCGGCTGGTTCTTCTGGAGGAGGAGGAGGAGGAGGAGGCGGCAGCAGCTGCAGCCTCCTCCAATGCCCCGGGCCCCAGACACCCCCTACAGTGTTACGGCGCCACCGCCTGTCAGCCGCCCGCCGCCACACAGCAAGAAGCACTGCTGCCCCCCCTGTGGATGCAACTGCCGCGCGCTGAAGCACCGCGTGGCCCGCCTAGAGGAGCGCATCCGTGTCCTGGAGAGGCGAGCCCGCTGAGACCCCGTTTATTTATTGCCCCTTTTTTATAGCTTCTTTTGGTGGGTGGGAATCGGGCGTTGGGTTTTGGACTTTTGGACATTTGTTGGACTTTTTCGTTCCGGGACATGAACATTGGTTGGGGTTAGGGAGAGGGGTGGGTCAGGTGTTGTGGGATTTTTTTTACATAGTTTATTTTTGTTAGGGTATTAAATTACATATTTAGACTTTATACGATGTGGTTAATGTTTTGTGGGTGGGGTTACTGTTTTACGTCACACGGTTTCCTTGCTGGTGCAGTGCCACAGCCAGTGTTTGATTTAAATAATTGGCTGAGTTACTAAGACACAAACAGACAGATGCGGTACCCCTCACTGAGGGACTTGTCCTACTAGTACTGTCAGTCTCTCCTCCTAATCTATGCATTCTGCAACTGGACTCAAAGGGGTGTGTGAAATAGAATTAGTGAAAAAAATTCTGTTATTAATTATGCCTCCCCCAAACTTCTTCTCTTACCTGTGCTTGATGTTTAACTTGGGCACGGCGATGGCTGCATGGTGATGATGGTTTTCTTTCCCAACATGCCATGGTTGTGGTGGTAGTAGTATGAGACCCTGGCAGTTTCACTTGCAAATAAAAGAAAATGAGACAGTCAGTCGCCTGAGAGAGACTGTGGGAGGAGTAGTAGAACGAAGTACAGTACGGAACTTACTGCCAAACAATAATATGCCAAAATACAAGGAAACATAATGGTTGCGGGGATAGCCTAGTACATAGAGTTACAAACTCTAGCTGTGTCGAGTCACTCGACTAGGCCTACAGTACACCGTGACTCGACACAAGCGTAACCGTTAGTGCTGTTTCGGAGGATGACAACAAATCCAATCTATGCCGGCAATTAATGTTGATGGATTAGGTTCCTTTGGTAAAAAAAAAAAATCGCAAATATACTGCTCATAGGAGGGTGGGCAAGCAGAAGATCCGCGCCCTGCCTTGAAAATGCATTTTTGTTGCTTTAGCCACATCCGCCCCAGCAAGCGTGTGATAAATTATTGGTGTACATTTAATTTAGTCACACCTCAATAAGTCACACAGCCCGGGGGAAGAGGGTTAGGGTTTGATGAATGGTTGGGAAGGGGGTTTTTGGGAAAGGTTTGACAAAGAAAAACAGTACGCATGGACAACAACAAAACACAATCTTGGCAGACAACCATATCCATAAATCAGTTAAGGGAGAAAAAGGAAATGCATGCATGATGATGATAACTTGATGGTTAATGATAGTACTTACTAACTACTACTACTAGACAATTAGACAGTACAGGGCAGCAGTATATTATGCAATTTGCCTTGCCTGTCTGCCCTCAGAGAGACCCGAATTACATTCAGTTTCTGTTGTGTTGTACCGGCCCGGGCTTAAAGATAGCAAAGAAAAGCCAAAAATTGCTGTAGGGATGAATTGAATTATAAGCAGAGAGCAAACATAACAACAACAACACACAGTAGTAATGATTGAAGACAAAAAATGAATCAAATTTAAAAGATGATGAAAGTTGATACTGTTACTGTATGTTATCCTGGTTAAAATGTGGAGTTGCATCTCGGCATTCGTCTTGGTCCTCCCTTCCATGGACGCTCCGGCCATCAATCTTGGGTGACGCCACTGCCTGCCTGGCAGATGTAGATTCATTGGTAAGGTAAGTGAGAGTTGTTTTTCCCAGTGTAGCACAGGGTAAGGGCCGGCCTGTAATTGCAGATGGGAAAACAAAAGGGATATTGAAAAATCAAGTAGAAAAAAAATGCCTAAATTACGGTGGAGTGCAACAAGAACACTTTCAGAGGCGGCATGGATTTGGATACATCATGTCTACTCTAGTCTGTTTCCAGCATTAACCTCCAACAACAACAGGACAGAGCAGGCCCACGGCACCCGTGACACATCCTCCATTTAGCGTACATTTTTTGACAGAGGCAGACAAAGCAGATATACAGCAACATAGCATTTTACAAATTAAGTGACTAAATCAATGCCCCGCTGTCAGTCATACCACCACACTCGACTCCACCACTACACAGACATGTAGGTCTGCAGTGGTTGTTGTTGACTTGGTTACCTTTTAATGCACTCATGAAAAGCACTGAGTTATTCCATCAATCATCTCTGATCGTACTGAGTGACTGCGAAGAGATAATGTCACTGTGGTCATCATCATGGTGTGTTGTCCAACTCAGTGTGCAGTAGTGTACAGATTGAGTCCCCTTTCCATATTCAAAATGCAATGGATCGGCCTGCAGTAGAAGTAGAAAATTGTTATTGAAAAACAAGAATGGAAACAAACATTGCATTGAGTTACTTTTAGTGTGTAGATTAGATAATAGTACACAATGAATTACCTTCATGCACTACAAACAACAACAACACAAATCACTCAGTCAGCGTCCAATGCATGTCATCATTCATTACCTGTTCCTTCTCATCTTCAGTTAATGGGCAGTCTGTATCGGCTCGGAAAGGAGGATAGCTATAGTAGTCATCATCATGTTCCACTTCTTTTGGAGAGACTCAACGAGGCAAGATTTTAGTTTTTCTTCGATTATGCTACATCCAATTATCATCTGGCTTGAGGGCAATAGATTTAGGTCGATTCAGGAGGAGCAGGACTCGGAGGAGTGGACTGAAATGCAGAGAGCTGAAACTCATATAAGGCAATAAAATACGAAGACGGTGGTGATGGATTTGTTGTGATTTGAAGTTTCCAAACAGAAAGACAGACACACAAATAGAAGTAAATAAGGGAGAACCACAGTAAGAAGTGGAAGCCTAGTTGTCAGGGAAGTATAGCTCGTCCTCAAACTCTGGAGGTTCAACCAGAAGTAGGTAATCAGCATCCAACACGCTACTTCCGTCACCTGAGCCGCTGTCCTCATCTTCCTGCGTTGATTCATGTATTGTGTAATTCGGTGGTATAAATTGCTGATTCATTTTGATCATGGTTAACCTCTCAACGTTTTTGGGTGAGAGACTGGTCCTTTTCACTGTTACAATGGAACCAGCAGCACTGAAAACACGTTCAGAAGAGACACTTGCGACAGGGCAAGCCAGATAGTTTATCGCCAGCCTGCTGAGCACTGGCCATTGGCCCCTTTTGCCATACCAATACCGCAATGGGTTTTGATCAATGTAGACCTCTGTTGGGTCATCCAGGTAGGCCTGGACCATTCGGTCAATGTTCAGGGGTGCTAAACTTAGTGCGGCCTCTTTTGTCTTTGCATCAGCACTGGACCTAGCAAGTCCTTGCTGTAAATACCAATCCTGTGCCGTTTGTACTGGGGCTGATGATCCGGTTATTGCTGTTGTCGATAGTGTTGGTGACAGCTGTGAACCAAATGCACTGCCCACAGGCTCTGAAGTTGAACTTGACGCCGGATGCTCTGCTGCAGTACTTGACGTGGGTTTGAGGCCTTTAATTACCAGCCGTTCATTTTCCAATGTACTGGCTGCCTCAGCTATCCAAGTTTTGTACCGGGCAACATCCACTTCTGAAAAAGGGAGTAATGTCTTACTGTGCAGTGCCGATTTGTACCGTGGATCCAGAATTGTGGCACAAATGTAATGTTGTTGTGACACAATCTTATTTTGCACCCTTGCATTTTCACTTAAGCGACATGATAAGCTCTCCACCAACTCATATGCTTCTTTTTTTCCCTCCACACCTTTGTACGCTTCACACACCCCCTTCAGCTGTTGCTCTAGCATGTGCAACAATGGGATAGCTTGGCCCATAGTACAGTCCTCCTTGCTGACTTCACGTGTGAAGACCTCGAAAGGAAGAAGCATCTCTGTAAGAGATTTAACTAGGCACCATTGGTCCATCTGAAGGGTCATGCCTTTCACAGTAGCATCCGCCCTTCGCATGACATATTCATTGATTGGTCTGTACTGCTCAAACAGACGGTCAAGCATGTAATACGTTGAGTTCCAACGTGTTGCCACCTCCTGGATGAGTGCTTTGACTGTCATTCTATAGTCACGTTGAATGATCCTCAGCTGCTTCCGGGCTTTAAAAGAATGGCTGAAATGCGTGCATATTCTGCGGCAGGTGGTCAGTAAGTTGCTGACTATGGGTTCTTTTTTCAGAAAGTCTTGAACTATAATGTTAATGCAGTGCGCCAAACACGGGACCCTGAAATACTCACCAAGCGTCATGGCCTTAAGTATATTACTGCCATTATCCGTGGCAACAAAACCAATGTGAAGCCCTCTGGGGCGCAGCCATTCAAAGACCTTGCTGTTAAACTCTTCCAAAATGTTTTCAGCAGTATGAGATTTCTCCATGGCGAACATGGCTACAGTTGCATGTTTCCGAGAAGCATTAAAAATTGCAGCTGTGTCAACAGCACCTACTTCAGATAGCTTGTCTCTAACCCCCACAAAAGAGACCCAGTGTGCAGTGATGCACATGTAATCAGTGGCTTGGCAACTGGTCCACATGTCTGTTGTCAGGTGGATTTTGTGAACAGCACTCTGCTGCAAAGCTTGTCCAACCAATTCCAGCACATCGTGATGTAGTGCTGGAACAGCAACTCGGGCGAAATAGGACCGGCTGGGAACCTTCCATTTAGGGCAGATGGCTGACACAAATTCAAGGAAACCCACCCCTTCCACAAATGAAAAAGGGAGAAGGTCCAGCGCTAACATTTTAGCCAGCTTCGCATTGTACAACCGTGCCGTTGGGTGGTTGCGTTGGTACTGCCCCTCCGACCTAAGCATGCTGTCAATGGTAGGCTGGAATATTTTCCTTTGTGGTGCACCTTTCTTCTTGAACCCAGCTAGGCTCAACGACGCTGCACTTTTGCTCATTGCAGTGCCCGGTTGCCTTTGTGTCTCATGTTGACTCTTACTACGGTGCCACTCAGATGTTGCTGAGGATGTGGGCGTTACCAGTACACTGCTGGGGGTAGGGCTAGAAATGTCTCCCTCTTGTTGACCTTCCACCGCGATCATATCTTCCCCTAATTCTTCATCCCCAACAACAGCAATGGGTCCAGTTTTCCTTTTTTCTAAGTGAAGTAGGTGAGCCTCCCACTTGATAGTGTGGTGTTTTTTGAGATGACTTGTTTGTCCTCCGGTACCATAGTTTGTACCAAGCTTACCCCGCTTAACAGGCTGCCGACAAATTGAGCATATAGCAATGTTCTCCTCCTTACTGCTAACCGAAAAGAAGTCCCAAACTGGGGAGGAGAACTTTCTGGCGCTGCTGAAGGTGCCACTTTCAATACCAGATGAAATGGAGGGTGTGCATGGAATTTGACTCTGTGCACTTACATTACCACCACCTACTGAGGTGGTGGTTGAGCTGGATGTAGGTCCCTGCCGGACCTTTGCAAAGGCAAATATGGAAGCTGGAGGTCGTGTTGGCGTTACCTGTGTTGGTGGTATCCGTGCTACATCCCTCGCAGCGATTTGGGATAGTCTAATAATGTTGGTCTCCATCTCCGCAGGCCCAGGAGTGATGTTCGTGATGACTGGCTCTTCATCATCATCATCATCAACACCCTCGTCTACATCTACCTCCATAACTGTAAGGCTTTCTGGAACCTTCCTTTTCACTAGCCTTGTCTTGTGGCGTGCATCACTCTCAGGCTGAGCTGGTGGCTTCCAAGTGGCATCTAGATCATCAGAAGCGGGGCTTGAAGAAGAAGTTGATGGACTAACCCTCCTTTTCCTTGCTGGGGGTATGGAAGACAATGGATCTTCTGGAACAGTGGCTTGCTCCTCTTCGTCTGCAAAAGCTCGATTTCCTGAACTGCCCCTACTTCAGGTGGAACAACTACTATTGTGGGCTGTGGTTCCGGCTGTGGTTCCGGCTGCGGCTGTGGTTGCGGCTGTGGTTCCGGCTGTGGTTGCGGTTCCGGCTGCGGCTCTGGCTGCGGCTGGGGTTGCGGCTGGGGTTGCGGCTGGGGTTGCCCACTTATCTGCTGAGTTTCCGCCTGCGAGTGCGTGGATTGGGTACTACTTTGCGATAATGACATTTCAACATCACTGGTCGTTAGTAGACTGGCTACCTCTGCCACAGTCATGGGCTTAGGCCTAGGTTGCTGGGGTGGGCCCACTGATGCAGAGGTGCTGCTCCCAGCTTGGTCCCCGCTGGACACCGCTGCTGCAGGCGTAAGTTTTTTTACCAAAAAACACATCGGCCGGCACACCAGTCTTGGCAAGTGCCACTTCCTTCTTCTGTCCCTTCTTCTCACTGGCAACTTTCTTGGTACTGGAGGACCTGGTACCTTTCTTTGGGGCCATCTTCTTCAGATGTCAGCAGGACGCAGGTGCACAAGTTGCAGAGATGTCTGTGGTCACACGTGGACGTGACGCGCAGCAGGACTTCTGCCTGGCAGTACAACGGGTGATGATGACACCTCCTCCTCTGTCTTTTTGTGCACCTAAAAGCAAAGAAGCCAGGAGAAGAACATCAGTGAAATGTTGCATTTGTTGTTGTGGTTCAATTACTAGCAGTACAAACAAACAAATAAAAGATATAAATTAGTGTAGCCATTTGTGAGACTGTCAACAAGGGCTTTCATGGTATACTGTGTACACTGTCAGGAAGGATAGGAAAGAAGAGGAACAACAACCAAAATACAAATGTAATAGAAGTGGACCCTGTTTGGCATTAAATTATTTGCTCAGTCATCACATCATTCAGGGAGCTGCAGCTGGCAAAGGGGATGGATGCAAGCAGTAAGCCAAAAGGAAAACCATGCAGGCCTAAATGGCAAAAGCAGCACACTTAGTTAACTCCCACCAGAAATGGCCACCAGCCACATGGACACTCACAAATCACAAGCAACAAGCATGAGGCCTGGAAAACAATGTACTGAAAACAGGCCTACGATAGCCAGGCAAAGGCTGCATGGTAAACCACACTGCTTTGCCTGTAATGCAATAAAATGCAAAAACGAAAATACACAGGGCTAAACAAGGCCTGCAACACACCACACACAACTAAGGCATGTATTTAACACACCCCAAAAAACTGAAATACACCCAAAAATCCACATTTTGCAATTCAATCCAATGCCATCCATGTGCCCTAAATGATGTTTAAATTGAACAGAACACACAGAAACAGTTGTTTCATGCACCCCTGACTACCTCTGGGCCCACTGGATGAAAGGCCTGTTGGCAGACTAGGCTACAAGCTTGCAGGCCTATGGATAAAAGCACACTACCGGCCTTCAAAATGGCCGCCAGCCTCATGGCCAGGCCCACAACAACAAGAAACTGAAGACAGACAATGCAGGCCTATGGCAAAAAGCACACTGCCTGGCTTCAAAATGGCCGCCAGCCTCATGGCCAGGCCCACAACAACAAGAAACTGAAGACAGACAATGCAGGCCTATGGCAAAAGCACACTGCCTGGCTTCAAAATGGCCCCAGCCTCATGGCCAGGCCCACAACAACAAGAAACTGAAGACAGACAATGCAGGCCTATGGCAAAAAGCACACTGCCTGGCTTCAAAATGGCCGCCAGCCTCATGGCCAGGCCCACAACAACAAGAAACTAAAGACAGACAATGCAGGCCTATGGCAAAAAGCACACTGCCTGGCTTCAAAATGGCCGCCAGCCTCATGTGCAGGCCCACAACAACAAGAAACTAAAGACAGACAATGCAGGCATATGGCAAAAAGCACACTGCCTGGCTTCAAAATGGCCGCCAGCCTCATGGCCAGGCCCACAACAACAAGAAACTGAAGACAGACAATGCAGGCCTATGGCAAAAAGCACACTGCCTGGCTTCAAAATGGCCGCCAGCCTCATGGCCAGGCCCACAACAACAAGAAACTGAAGACAGACAATGCAGGCCTATGGCAAAAAGCACACTGCCTGGCTTCAAAATGGCCACCAGCCTCATGGCCAGGCCCACAACAACAAGAAACTGAAGACAGACAATGCAGGCCTATGGCAAAAAGCACACTGCCTGGCTTCAAAATGGCCACCAGCCTCATGGCCAGGCCCACAACAACAAGAAACTAAAGACAGACAATGCAGGCCTATGGCAAAAAGCACACTGCCTGGCTTCAAAATAGCCGCCAGCCTCATGGCCAGGCCCACAACAACAAGAAACTGAAGACAGACAATGCAGGCCTATGGCAAAAAGCACACTGCCTGGCTTCAAAATGGCCGCCAGCCTCATGGCCAGGCCCACAACAACAAGAAACTGAAGACAGACAATGCAGGCCCATGGCAAAAAGCACACTGCCTGGCTTCAAAATGGCCGCCAGCCTCATGGCCAGGCCCACAACAAGAAGCCTAGGCCACAAAGGGAAACACATGCAGGCCTTAGTATATGGCTAAAGCAGCACACTTGTAACTCCCACCAGAAATGGCTACCAGCCACATGGACACTCACAAATCACAAGCAACAAGCAGGAGGCCTGGAAAACAATGTACTGAAAACAGGCCTATAATAGCCAGGCAAAGGCTGCATGGTAAACCACCCTGCTTTTGCTTTGCCTGTAATGCAATAAAATGCAAAAACGAAAATACACAGGGCTAAACAAGGCCTGCAGCACACCACACACAACTAAGGCATGTATTTAACACACAGCCCAAAAAACTGAAATACACCCCAAAAAAACACATTTTCCAATTCAATCCAATGCCATCCATACCCCCTAAATGATGTTTGAAATTAATAAATACATCACACAGCAATCCATGACCCATGACTAGCTCTGGACCTACTGGCTACCCACAACGATTTATTTTAAAAAATGATGAAAAGTACCAAAAATGAAGTTGCAGCAACTGCAATGCCCCAATCAAAGAACACCAACTTACTTGTAAAATCTCAAATTCCAAAATCCTCAAATCCAATGATAATGATGCAGCAGACACAAAGAGTGATCCTTCCAGCTCAAATCCAAGTGAAAAATGAACAGGAGATGGACAAAGCACTGGGAGGAGCCTGCTGGACAGGAACAGGAAGTAGGAGACTCTGTGGCACTTCCTCCCTCTCCCCTCCAAAAAAATGTGACCAAAAAGGACAGCCAAATATCAATCTGAGGTTTTTTTTCCAGCCAAATCATCAATTTATAGAAGGTTTGATGCTGCTTGCGATGTTATTGTTCTCCAGATTGAAAATTTTGCATGTTTGGGATCGCGAGCTGTACAAAAATATCGCCGGATGTCCGATGGCGCGCCCGAATGACGTGTTCGCGGTCGCAATCTCTCTCGCGGTGCACGATGGCGCGGCGAATGACGTGTTCGCGATCGCACACTCTCGCGTTGTCCGATGGCGCGGCGAATGACGTGTTCGCGATCGCAAACTCTCGTGGGATAACGCGGCCGGCTACCGAAATCTCGTGGCGCACGCGAACGGATAGGAAAACCCATCGGCAAACGCAGGAATCCCGGTAAGTCGCTATCGCGCGCGCTAGAACGCATTTTTAAAGCGCGACAAGAAAATAATTCCTCTACGCCGCGGATCGCGGAATTGTTGGCAATTCCGCGTTCTCCGCGGAACGCGAAATTGCCTAAATTCAGCAAATTCCGCGAGCGGAGCGGAATTGGATGCCCAGGGTTACTTGGAACTCCAAACCAACATCTTGTGTAAAGATTTCCTTTGCATCTGTATTTTTTACTACAGTGCTTTGCACATCTATGTATTTGAAAGCACAAAACTTGATGTCTCAGACCTTTTTCACCAAGGTCTTTCGGGATGGCGCATCTCACGTTCTATGAAAGAGAGTGTAGATTAATTACAATTTGTTCCAAATTTTGATGCATCTTTTATCCATAACAACATATGAATATGAGGAGCAACTCTTGTTTGGTACTGTTTACGGCAAAAGAAATCAGTTACTTCACCAAGAAGAGGATTTGTTTTATTGCAGATGAAAGATAGCATGGCTTGAAACCTGCGCTTAAAATATCTACAAACATTAGCTTGATCCAAAGAGCAAAGTTTTCTTGCTGTCTTCACATTGATATCCTTAATGTTTGAGTTCACGAACAAATTCAAGCAGGTCATCCCACGTGTACTCAGCACAACTGAGTGTCAGTATGTGGGTCTGTATGGGCAGTGGATTCTGTGTTACAGGAGATTATCAGATGTCCATGAGGCTAATTAATTTATACAATCTTATCTCTGCAACTAGTAATGTGTTTTACTGATTTGGTAATTTAATCTAATTTGTACTTTTATGATCTATGTTTTAAGTGGATCGAATAAAGTGAATTGAATTAATGAATGAATGAGTGTCAGAAACCAAGTAGGTGCACCTAAGTTTCTCAACATACATTTCAGTTCTCCATGATGACGATACCAATACTCATTGGTCCCGCGTGGCACATCATCAAATTAATTAAGTTGTACTCCAAGATTTTGTCCTTGCCATGAACTTTGTCAGCAAATTCCTTTGCAGGGAGATTCTATAGGTTAACTCCTGTCTTCAGTATGTGGCAGCATATTATAGTCCAGAGAAGTCACTGCCAAACAGAAGATGGAAGATGTATGGAATACACTGGCGTAGTCTAGGATCCTCTGAATATAATCTGGTTGACTGGTATTCAGCTGCTCGTATTTGTTTAGAGCGGTCATCCTAGCGCCCACCTGCTCCAGTGGGAAATACTTGTGGAAACCAGTGAGCCTCTAAACATTTCTCCCATACACTCATAGGAGCTCCTTTTGCTTGTTTCATTTGAAAGAAATCAATAGCATCACCAGTAACTTCTTTAGAATGCAGGGGATGGATGCTGCAGTGTTCATAAATTTCTTCTGATCTGGACTGATGCACTTTTTCAATTTGTCCACTTGATGGTAATGTTTCATCCTCCACACAAGTTAAATCTTGAACAACATGAACATTTTTATAATAAATATTTTTACCAGGTATAATGTTGCTTTTTTACCTTACTAACATGCACTAACTCTTGCCACATTTTTCTGGTTCTTGGTAGGCACACTATTTACTAGAATGATTAGTGGTTCATTAATATCTATCTTTACCCCTACAGTGTCAATATTCCATTTAAAATCTAAAGGTAAGTGGACTACCTTTCCTTTAAGGCCTTTCTGTAACTCAGTTGGTGGCAGCTTCCTTGTCTTTGTTTCCATACAAACAATTGCCTGAAATGGATGTGTATATTGTATGAGAATTGATTTCTAAACGTTTAATTCTCATAGTTCTTCTGGAATTGATATAAATTCTAACTTGTTATGTATTGCTCTAGCTGATATTTTGTTATCTCCTAGCTTACCATGCAATACTTACATAAAAATTACAGTGCGAACAAATCAAAGTGTTCCTCTACAAATAAAGATACAGCAAGTTCTTTGCACTTATCTCTGTTCTCTTGTTCAGTTTTTGAGTACAGAACAACATTGTGAGTTTAGCTTTTGTAGTGAGTGTGTCAACAACAAATACAAACACAATTTGGTTTCTCTGAAGAAACTGTGTTAAACTTTGAAATCTCTTCCTTAAAGTTATCAATACTAATGCCCGAGTCCTGTTACTCTACACCTCCAGTAACCAACTCCTCATTTTCCCTAAGCTCCTGTTCAGGGTCAAAGAAACAACATTTAACATCTTCACAAACTTTTTATACCTCTGCTACTGTACCATTTAAAAGTGCTCTATTCATTTCTCCTAAACATATGGTAGGATTTTTCACATAGTAAAGTCTCCTAACTAAATTTTGCATTTTAGAGTGGTGAACAACTAACATTCTGAAATAATGAAAGGTGCTTCTTCACACTTTCTTTGATAAACATGCTAGTGAATGTCCCTGTAAATTTCCATACCTCATTACTTTGCATGGATCTAATCCTTGCAAAATCCCAATTTTCTGTTTCAGACTTTTGCATGGAAACTGACGTAGAAAAGCTCTCAATATATCAATTGATTCCTGCCAAACATTGCAACTACTGCTACAGTTCCAGTTGTATGCATGCCTTCCCTGTACCTCTTCAGCTATCACTTCTTCAATATTCCTAGGAACGATTTCCTCTTTTGGAATAGTAGTATCATCCTTCACCTCATAACATCGACCAGTTGATTCAAATGCATGCACTAATGTGTTCTCTTGAAAGTAGCTTTCTTCATTAAAGAAAGGCTCAGTACTAGATGTATGCTTCAATTCTCTTCTGAAGATTTTAAAAAAATAGTTCTTAGTTCTATTAACTACTCTTTTTTATGGATTTTCTTCATAGAAAACATTGGGGCATATTTACAAGCCCCTAGCACCACCAGAACATCACTTTTTTATGCTCTGGTGGCGCTCTATGAAAGCCCATATTCACAAGGCTGTGTTAAGCCACTTTGCATGGCTTAACACAGCCTTGCAAATATGGCCCTCTGCAATACAGTTTTCAGCGGTAAAGCGAGTACCATGAGTGTTGCTGTGGGAGTTCCCAGCAACACCCATGGCTTTTTGACATTGCTCGAGAGTTATAAGGATGTGCAGCACACACAGTAGGAGCAAAACACCATTAATGATTGCTTTTGTGCAGGAAGTTGTCCCTTTCTGCATGAACACAATCATCCTGGCAATGCTGGCACCCTTGCACCATGGTGCATGGGTGCCTGCATTGGCAGTAGGCTCTTTTTTAGCGCCGGTGCAGGGGTGAGCACAGGGATGCACCGCATTCTTGCTAATACGGTGCATCCCTGCATTTTGAAAATGAGGTAACTCAGTGCAGCAAAATTTCTTGCGGCACCGCACTGTGCCATTTTCATGTAAATATTAGGGGCGGGCAGAGAACTATGCTCCGCCAGCGGAGTGTGCGGAGATTTGCCTATTCCGCACTCCGCTAAGAACCCGGAGTATAGGGCAAAACTCCTACTCCGCAGCGGAGTTAGCCAGCCACCCCCCCAGCCCAGTCCCTGCTTCTGAACCCAGCCAGGTCGGGTGAGCCTGCCCTGGCCCGATGGACCCCCATGACGGGCACCCGGACCCTCGGCAGTCCGCAGGACGGGGGTTCCCACACCCCAGGGCCCGCCGGAGCTTAGGGCCCGGTTCCTGCTGCTGACCACAGCCGAGCAGGGGGAACCTGCCCGGGCCAGGTGGGCGCACCCCTGCGCCTGCCGGAGCCCAGGCCCGGGACCCGGCTGCACTGGGGCAGCATCCCCTACCCCGTTGGCCTGGCAGACCCAGGCCTGCTGGCTCATTAACCCTGCCCAGCACCCTCCTCTCTCCTCCAAGGCTCAGAAACCCTCACCGGGGTCCACGCTCGCTGTGTTTCCAGCCAAGCAGCCCGATCTCACCACATAGGCACCATCGACCAGAGTCCGTTCTGGACCGTGCCCCGGTGCCGCCATGCCTGTGGAGCACAATTCCCCCTGCCCGCTCTGGAGACTGGGCCCCACCGGAGCTCTGACCCAAGGGCCTCCCTCCCAGCCGGAGAAGAGGGCTAATTCACAGACCTGCCGCTTCCCCTCTGCCAGGCCCCGCTCGCCCACAGGAGAAGGGGAAGCCCTGCGCACGGCCTGCCGACGGCACCTCCTGGGTGGCACGGGACGTCCACAAGTCGCTGACATCCCAGACCGGGCCCAGGCGTCCTCTGCTCAGGACTTCTCCAAGCTCTCCAGGGGCACCTGCTCCGGCTTGGTGCCCCTTTCACGCAGGGCTGGCCTCCTGCCGCCTCTTGCCCCGGAGCCAGCGGGGAGCTAGGCAGTCCTCCCTGCTCTGCAGCCGCCCTGCCCTCGCAACTGACTCTCACCCCCACCCCGGACCCTGGGCTCAGGGTGCTGACTCGGGCGGGTGCGCCTTCCACCTTCCCGGAGCCCCGGGGGCAGGAACCAAGGAGGGTTAAGTCCTGGCCACGTCCTCTCCCCGCGGGCCTGCCCGGTGAGCCCATTTCCCTCGACTATTAAGCCCCCACATAGTGGGGGCTTACAGAAGCCTGGGGAAGGACAAAAGTTGGAGGTAGCCCGGCCGGCCGGCAGGCCGGCCATCTGGTCACCCGGCCCGCAGGGCCATCTGGTCGCCCAGCCCGCAGGGCCATCTGGTTGCGTAGCCAGGTGACCACATGGCCCGGGATGACCCAGCAACCAGATGGCCTGGGACGGCCGGACCCAGTCGCCCTTGTAGTCCGACGACGGCGAGGGTGGCTAAGTGCTCCGAGGTCGCTGCTCGAGAGGCTCCTTCTCCGGGGCTGCTCGCCTCCCCGCTCAACTTGCATGGGAGCAGTGGGAAGGGGAGGGCCAGCCGGCCCAGGCCATCTTGTCACCCTGCTGACCCGCAAGGGATGGTGGCCCCCGTCCCCACACCCCGGTGGGGCAGGGATGGGAGGGGGAGGCCCCCGTGCCAGAGGGCACGTGGTGGAGGCGGCCTCCTGCGGGCCCGTGTTACCCCCTCCACGTCCCTCCCGCAGGCTTGGCGGCAGAGGGACCCACCCCCGGGTGTGGTGGAGGAGGGCTTCCACGGGCACCTACAGACAGAGAGACAAAAGCTTGCTACTAGTGTTCACGCATATAATCTGAGTGATACACACAGAGGTAGGGATTGGTAACATTTAATTTAGTTCATAGGTTGTCTTTACACATTGTTTTTCATGTATTTGTGTATTTTTGTATAATTTTTTGTCATTTAATGTGTTGTTCAAAGATCGGTCCCATTGTGTATGTGTATCCTTAAATAGTTAGGCAATACACCTGTGTAGGACTGAGGACTGTAGATGGGGTAATTGATTGTTCCCCATTCCTAAATAAAAGAGATATATTGTTTCCTCCGTACTTATCCCCTTTTTTGTACATGACATTGTTCATACCCAGGTATAGGAGGGTGATTTGGGTATAACCCTTGTATATATATACATTAAAGTAGTCAGGCAAACATTTTTCTTGAACGGTAATGACATTTGCAGACCTAGATCAGCCACAGCAACATCTTACATTGAGGACAAATACCACGTCATCCAACAATAAAACCATGAAATTTTACAGTGTTACATTTGGTGAGATCTTTGATTTGCTGTGACAGATCCTGATATTATTTAACTTTACTCTCAAACGCTAATTCAAGGGAATTCTGTGAGTTTTCATAACGAATTGAAACATCAATCACTACAGCTGTACAATTTTTGGTAAACACACCATCTGGTTTTCGTAGTTCACCTTGATTATTCTTAACATGAGGTTCCCTATATGCCATCCAACCACACCTTTTTGCTCTGTCAATGAGCAATTCCAGAATTTTATTATGTCTTTTTATCCTAATGTCCTTGGTTTTGGGACATGCACCTGAAATATGTGAAATTGTTTCGCAAACATCTTTACAGTACCTACATGTAGCAAATGTACGATTTCTTCCCCTAGTGATGGTTTCTCTAGTATATAAGACATTTGCTCTTAACATCAGCGCAGCTATGTATTGGTTTTCTTTAATTTTGTTATGCTTCTGATCCAGAAATTTGTTGGATTACTAGCTAAGTATTTTATTCCATCACCTTGTACAGGGAGATGTGCCCATTTCTCAAATTCTTCTTTTCTCCAATCATATGTTGCTAACAAATTCAAATCATAACTCAGAAACCTACTGTCTAAAATGTTGAGTTTGTGTGTTTTGATGATGTTATCAATTTTTTCATTGATTACTTCTCCTGCATACATGAATGAATGAGCTATGTACAGATCTGGAGCTGCCCTGAGATACAATAAACTATTGACTTTGTTTAGACCAATTGTTGTACATAGTTTTGGTATACTGAGACCCCCAAATGATCTTTTCGAATATAGGAGACCATCAAAGGTATGCAGGAAGGTGTAGAAAATGTTTGACATATTTTTTTATTGTTTGATCCAAAACATTTAAAGTTTTAGCTTCTGTTCCTGTCATTTCTAATTTAAATGACAGTTTAGGGATCAAGTACTGACACAAAATTTCTATTTTTTGCGTGGGCTTAAGTGGTAGATTATCAAGTTTTTGAGCCCAATTAACAAGAACCTCATTAATTTTGTTGTTGCTTGTATGGCCAGTGTGTGGATCAAAGTTAAATCCGAGGTATCTCTCACTTTCTCCTGGATGAATGTTTTCAACATTTTGTTTTTCAAATTGCCATGGTTTACAGTTGTTAATCAGGATTTTATCTTTATGGTGACTGATATAAAATCCATGTGTCTTTTTCACATTAAATTTTAATCCTGTTGTTTTACTGAATTTTTCAATGATTTTCAGATTTGTACTCATTCCTTCCCAGGTGCTGCTGAGTACTGCGATGTCATCGGCAAAGGCGAGAGCGGTGATTTGCTCAATAAGACCATCAGATCTGAATGTGAAGCCCTTGCCGTCTTTCTGAAGATCACAGATCAGAGGATCCATGGCAATGTTAAATAGCAGTGGGGATAGAGAGTCACCTTGTTTAACCCCAGATTTCATTGTTATTTCAGGAGTTGCTTCGTTGTTCTTTCCCTTGAAAGATGTTGTTGAGTCAGTGTATGTCTTTTATTATGTCTCTGATGTATGATGGAACTCTGTGCCTTGCGAGACTCTGTGGAATGTGACCATGGCTGACAGAGTCAAAGGCTTTTGAGATATCTATGAACACAACTTCTAATGAGTGACTGTATTTTATGATATTTTGTAGAAGAGTCAGATTCTCGAGACAGCCTCTCACCTTCATGAAGCCTTTTTGTCTCGTATTCAATTCAACAAAAAATGAGTCTTTTAGTTAATATTTTTGTGAATAACTTCATGAATGCAGTACCGATGGTAATTGGACGCCAATTACTGATTTTTTTAAGTTCACTAATCGGTACATTTTTAGGTATCAATATTGACCGGTTCTTTTTGATAATTTCTGGTACTCTTCTCATCGATAACCAAGACGACAAAATTCTGGTCAGCAGTCTTGGTTGCCTGCTATGTACTTTATTCAAGTCATTCAGACCAATCTTATCAGGCCCCACTGCTTTCTTTAAATCTGAGTCATCGAAGGCATTAGTTATTTCGAGCAGTGTACTTTCCTTCCATAAATTTCCAATTTCCCATTCATCCGGTATCCGATCAATCGGTATGAATTTAGGGTTTTTCTTGTTTTCTTTTTCAATTATGCCTTTGTAGTATTGGAAAATTTCATCAGCACTGATTTGGCAAGTGGCATCTTCTGCCCCATCAGTGATAATCCTGGCAATTTTCTTTTTGTCTTTTTTAAACATTGCCTGGTATTCTTTATAGCTTTCTCCAACCTCTGGTAAAACAGACTCCCTCATATGTGAGGGACACGACTGACCTACTACGTATAATGGGAGAAATAAGAGACACACGAGACATTGACCTGCTGGTAACATTGGACGTGGAGCATGTGAGAAGTTGGCCTGGTATACGCTGTCCACTAATTATAGTGGGCACCTTGCACCAGTCCAAACAACCCCTTATTGGAGATAGGTTAAAGACAACCTTATTGAAAGCTATCCTAGTGGTAGCTATGGAGAGCAGCCTTCAGGCTAAGTCTTGAAGGAATGTAAAGCAGCTTGTTTTACCAGTCTATAATCTCTTGAGTGACCAAATGAAAGAGCACCACACCAGGTATATATTCAAAATATATGTATTTATTGCTAAACACACCCCTCTAGTCTCTTTATGAGGCTAGAGTTCGAAATACATAAGTTAGAAGTTATTAATTCACAGTAATAGCATAAATACACGTTTGGGCCCTAGGGGCGTACCAAACCATATACCAATAAAGTGGTATGCGAACCACGACTGAACTAGACACTAGGCCTAGAGCCTCTAGAAGTGCTTGGACCACAAGGAACCACCCAAGGTAGTGACACAGGGGACCCACGGGAGACGCGTGCAGTGTAAATACACAACCGCGATACGCCGTTAACTTCTATGGAGAAAGTCGGGCTCGGGAAAATAGAGAAAGGGACACTTAAAAGAGGACTAGGACAAAACCCTTTGAGATCTAGGACTTTGAAGAGTCTCTACCCACGGGAGCACCGGAGTACTCGTGTTACCTCACCCAGGGAAGCCGGGTGCATAGGTGCCTTTCGGGGTCGGGTTTCGTCGTCGATTCGAATGGCGATCTGCTGCAAAGTGCTGCTGGCGGCCAAGAGAAAAGTGTCCGGGTGGATCCAAGAGTGGATCGGAGTTCTGAAGAACCTGAAAGCAGAGGGGACAGAGTCTGGGTCACTAGCCAGTGACCAGGAAGGCGATGGACAGATGCCCACCGATGTCGAGTGCTTCAGGTGCGTTGACGGTCATCTTGACTCTTCAGCCACGAGGTCCAGGAGGCGTTGTCGGCGACCAGGAGCAGGATTCGGGCTGGTACACAATGTCTGTCGAGTGCTGAGGTGTCGGCGACCGGATTGGACCCAACAAGCCTTGGCAACGGCAAGTCTTGGTGAAGATGTAGATCGTCGATGGTGCAGACCAGCAAGGTCTGTGGAACTCACCCAGCGAGGGTAAGTGAGGGCAGGCCTGGAGCAACCAGGATACCAAGTAAGAAAAGGATTGGCCTTCGGTAAGGGCTACTAGCCAACGGGCTAGCGACCGTGAAGGAGCCTCGTAACGCCGCACGTGGAGCTGGCTTACAGGACACTCGTGGAGTGGGGGCCAGTGATCTTCGGTGCAGGTGGTGCTGGAGGCTAGGGCTACTCGGAGCCCAAAGCACGACTTCTTGGGAGACCCAGAATAGGATGCACTTGCAAATGTGCTTGGTGTCCAGGGGTCACAGTCTCAAGTCACCCACGATAGCCACAGGCCTCAGCTTTGCTGGAGACTCAGGGTAGCCTCGGGGAAGTCTGAGAATTCACCTCTGGTGATGCGATGACTTCGGCGTCTGACGGGAGCTTCAGAAATGCGAACCGGACAGATGCTTCTTTGGTGCCTGCCAAGCAGGGGAGTCACTCCTTGACTCCAAGGGAGATTCTTCAGTCCTCTAATCTTGTCGTAGAGCGTCGAAGGTCCAGGATTCAGTTTCAGAGTTTCGTCCAGCTATAATCTAAAGTCCTAAGGACTGGGTTCCTACCTTTATTCTAAAAATAGGGGTTGGACTACTCTGTGGCCCCACCTATGGGTGGGTCAGGGCAGAGGGGTGGCTACACCCCTTTCCCTTTGTCCAGTTCGCGCCAAAGCGGGGCTGCAAGCCCCTGATCCGGTTTGAACTGGGGTATGCACTAGGGACACCAAATGTGCCCCCAGTGCAGGACTTCAAAGCACCCGAAAGTGCTCCCGCCCAGCCCCAATACACATTATCCTGTCTGGGGAGGTGGTCACACCTCCCTGGGACAGGAAACCTATTGTCCAGGCCTCCCCTGCCGGAGTTTCGTCCAGCAGCAGGAGGCCAGACTCGTGTCTGTGGCAGCAGCATCCATTTTGTGATGCCAGGGCTCTGGAAAGAAGATACCGGACTCGTCAGAGTTAACATGTCTTTCCCTCTAGAAGGGTGGAATGCTACCCCCGCTGCCAGGATTGGCGGGGGGTAGTATTCCAAGATGTTTGACACCAAACACGACATGTTTAGGTGCAGCCATTCCAAAGTTAGCATTTTACCGCGAGGATATAATGCGCTTAAGAGTATATGGTCAGGCTGCACTACAAACAGCATCAGAGATGGTCTCCGAACGCTGTAGAGGGCCCTGCTCATGCAGGGGCACCCTCTCACATAGGAACCATGCACTCTGCCTTTAGGATTGATAAGGCCTGCCTTAGGAGTGACTTATAGGTTTATATGTGTGTATGTATTTCGTGATATAGGTAACCTATATCACAGTAAGGGGTGCATGCACCACCTTACCCAGGCTGCAGTAGCAGACCTGTGGTGTCAGTTTGGATGGCCTTCCAGGGGTGGCATAATACATGCTGCAGCCCCTGGCAGGCCTCTGAGGTACCTATGCCCTTGGTACATAGTATACCATATACTAGGGACTTATAAGGGCACTCCAGATCCCAATCAGTGATGTGCCTAAGGCACATGAAAACCATTTTACAGAGAAAGCAGATAGACTGGGGCCCTGAATAGCAGGATCCCAGTCCAACTAAGTCATAAACCAGCAAAAAACCATAAAAAAAGTGGGGGCAACCATATAGTCAGATTCCACCTTCCTACATAACCCCCCCCAAACGAAAGGAGATAAGGCTAACCTTGGCCAGTTGAGCCTTCATTGACTAAGTGGTCATATAAGGAAGCACCTGCACTAGCATGGTTGCCCCCTGTCTTATGGTCCACTAAGCAATCCCTCACCCTAAGGGTATGAGAGGGTCTCCACCATGGGGAATCACTACCTGTGGTATGCTTAGGTAAAGTACAAGGCTGGTGAGGTGTCTGAGTAGAGAAGTGAGGCCCTAGGAATGTTGGCCTCAGCTTCCTCAGATCACTGGTCACCATGTATGCCTGTCTTTCCATGACTGAGTTGCACTTTGCTCTAAGGGTCAACCTTTGGCTGCCTACAGCTGGGGGTTGGGTCCCTTTGGATGGACTACTGGAGGGACATGGCAGGTTTGGAACCTTCTGGTCCCAGGTTTGCCCTTGCCTACCAGAGTCCTTCTGGGGGAGGTCCCTACATAAAGGTATGGGGGATCCCTCAGTGGGTAGAGGAATTTTCACCTGGCTAGGGCTACTAGACTGGGTGCCCCTAATCTGCTGATGGGGGGCTTCCTCTGGACAGGGGGCCCTGAGGGGTCCACTGACCTCCCTGACCTCTGCAGCCCTGGGCTGACTGAGGCAGGGTAGAGAGGGGCAGGTTACCTGCTCCAGACTGGGTACCACCTTGGAAGGGTCCTCTGCCATCAGGGGTGTGGCCAGGCCAGGCCTGACTACCTCTGGGGCAGTTCCTTCACTAGTGGTAGGGTCAGTTCCCTGAGGAGGCTGACCCTTACCTACTGTCTGGAGGGAAGAAGACTTTTCTTCAACCCTTGTGGTCTCTTTTGGGGGAGAGTGGGCCATTCTTTCAGGCTCCACCTCTCCAAATTCTTGGGCTGGGGCTGTGGCCATTACAGCCCCACTAACCTTTACAGGGACGCCCAGCATCCTAAGATGGGTTTGGTGTTCAACTTCAGCCCAGGCTGAAATTTCCAGATCATTGCCCATCAGGCAATCTACAGGTAGGGTTGGGGACACTGCCACTCTCTTTGGGCCTGTGACCCCCTCCCAGCTGAGATTGACTATGGCCATGGGGTGATCTGTTCTGACACCATCAATGTTGGTCACCTGGTATTTAAACTCAGGTAAAAGCTGGTGAGGGGGACTAGTTTCCCTGCCACCATGGTGACACTAGCCCCTGTGTCCGTAAATGCCACAGCTTTCTGACCATTAATTATTGGCTCCAATCTGTACCTGCCCAATGCTATGGGACCCATGGTAAAGGTGACAAATCCTATACCACCATCAGAGTCAGAGGAGTCTGTTGAGGGGTCCCTGTCTAAACTAGGGCCCACCTCTGTTCCTCTTGCAAAAGCACCTAACTTTTTGGGTGCACTACTCCCAACTGGAGGATTACTACTGGTAGTACCAGGAGGGGTGGTAGTAGTTGTGGGAGGAACATTTTCTTTATTGCCAATCCTGGGGCAACTGGGATCAGTTTTCCAGTGCCCAGGCTTTTTACAGACATGGCAATAGGGTTTCTTTTCAGGAGAGCAAGGAGTTTGGGACCCACCCCCAGAAGAGGAATTTTGGGGCCCTGTAGGGGACTTATCCTTAGATTTATCCCCACCTTTCTCTTGGGACTTAGTAGAATCTTTCTTCTGGTCACCACCCTGATTTCTAGTTTTTACTCTGGTTCTGACCCATTTGTCTGCCTTCTTTCCCAATTCTTGGGGAGAGGTCAGATCAGAGTCCACCAGATACTGGTGCAAAAGCTGGTTTTGACAATTATTAAGGATCTGCTCCCTCATAATCAAATTGTACAATCCTAAAAAGTCATGCACTTTGTTGCCATGTATCCAACCTTCCAGAGCCTTTGTAGCACAATCTACAAAATCAACCCAGTCTTGAGTCTGAGCTTTTTGGGTGTCTCTGAACTTCAACCTATACTGTTCAGTGGTTAGGCCAAACCCATCTATCAGAGCACTCTTCAAGACTGTGTAATTGTCAGCATCCTCTTCTCTTACAGTGAGGAGCTTGTCTCTACCTTTGTCTGCAAAGGAGAGCCACAAGATTGCTGCCCACTGCCTCTGGGGGACCTTCTGAACTTTACAGGCCCTCTCCAGTGCAGTTATCCATTTGTGGATGTCATCCCCACTCTGGTAGGGAGGGACAATCTTGTTTAGGTTTCTATGGTCATAAGACCTTTCCCTATCTCTAGGGATCTGGCTGCCACCATGGGACTCTAGTCCCAACTTTCTTTTCTATCTAAAGAGATCTAGGGACTCCCTGTCTAAGGCTACTTGCTTCCTTCTGAGTTCAAGCTGAGCTTCCTCATATTGAATCAGCCTCTTTCTTCTCTCATGAGAGGATTCCCTCCTATGAGATGAGACAGAGCTCCCTATTGAGGTGCCAGAGTGGTTGGACTCCTGAGAAGGAGACCTAGACCTCCTGGTCACACTCATAATCCTTCCTGGGGGGACAAAGGGTGCATCATTCTGATCCTCCTCTTCCTCTTCCCCAGGAGGGGTTGGATTTTCCAGGTCAGGGTCATTGTCACCCTCCTGGCCAGCTTCAGAGGGGGCTGGGGGTATTGGTACCCCTGGTCCCTTCCTCATCTTCTGCCCCACCCTCAGCTCCTACCCCTTCAGTCCCTACAGGTCTTACTAAGGTCATAAGCCACCAACAACTCCTTGAGGTGTTGGGTGGTGAGGGCTTTGGCCTGTCCTTATTTTTCTCAAGTTACATAAAGCTCTCAATTCCAAGAATGGGAGTGTATCATACTTGGAGGGTGGAAGCTCAATGGCTTCCTGCAAGGATTCTTTGGATCCTGCCCTTAAAGACATTACTAGTGTGGTGTGGTGTATGCACTACCTACTCTAGTGTGGCCTACTAAACTCTCTTGAGTTGTAGAAAGGGTTGTGCTATCCCTTAACACACAACTCTAAGTTCAGTAGAACTTACTGTATTCTAAGCTTAAATTATATGTACCTTAGGTACCTTTAGTGGTTTTCAGTTGATCAATTCAATTGAGATTATCTGGTAAAACAATAGCAAGCTGGAAACCCACACGCTGCACACCAATGTGAGAAGTTGGCCTGGTATATGCTGTCCACTAATTATAGTGGGCACCTTGCACCAGTCCAAACAACCCCTTATTGGAGATAGGTTAAAGACAACCTTATTGAAAGCTATCCTAGTGGTAGCTATGGAGAGCAGCCTTCAGGCTAAGTCTTGAAGGAATGTAAAGCAGCTTGTTTTACCAGTCTATAATCTCTTGAGTGACCAAATGAAAGAGCACCACACCAGGTATATATTCAAAATATATGTATTTATTGCTAAACACACCCCTCTAGTCTCTTTATGAGGCTAGAGTTCGAAGTACATAAGTTATAAGTTATTAATTCACAGTAATAGCACAAATACACGTTTGGGCCCTAGGGGCGTACCAAACCATATACCAATAAAGTGGTATGCGAACCACGACTGAACTAGACACTAGGCCTAGAGCCTCTAGAAGTGCTTGGACCACAAGGAACCACCCAAGGTAGTGACACAGGGGACCCACGGGACACGCGTGCAGTGTAAATACACAACCGCGATACGCCGTTAACTTCTATGGAGAAAGTCGGGATCGGGAAAATAGAGAAAAGGGACACTTAAAAGAGGACTAGGACAAAACCCTTTGAGATCTAGGACTTTGAAGAGTCTCTACCCACGGGAGCACCGGAGTACTCGTGTTACCTCACCCAGGGAAGCCGGGTGCATAGGTGCCTTTCGGGGTCGGGTTTCGTCGCGATTCGAATGGCGATCTGCTGCAAAGTGCTGCTGGCGGCCAAGAGAAAAGTGTCCGGGTGGATCCAAGAGTGGATCGGAGTTCTGAAGAACCTGAAAGCAGAGGGGACAGAGTCTGGGTCACTAGCCAGTGACCAGGAAGGCGATGGACAGATGCCCACCGATGTCGAGTGCTTCAGGTGCGTTGACGGTCGTCTTGACTCTTCAGCCACGAGGTCCAGGAGGCGTTGTCGGCAACCAGGAGCAGGATTCGGGCTGGTACACAATGTCTTTCGAGTGCTGAGGTGTCAGCGACCGGATTGGACCCAACAAGCCTTGGCAACGGCAAGTCTCGGTGAAGATGTAGATCGTCGATGGTGCAGACCAGCAAGGTCTGTGGAACTCACCCAGTGAGGGTAAGTGAGGGCAGGCCTGGAGCAACCAGGATGCCAAGTAAGAAAAGGATTGGCCTTCGTTAAGGGCTACTAGCCAACGGGCTAGCGACCGCGAAGGAGCCTTGTGACGCCGCACGTGGAGCTGGCTTACAGGACACTCGTGGAGTGGGGGCAAGTGATCTTCGGTGCAGGTGGTGCTGGAGGCTAGGGCTACTGGGAGCCCAAAGCACGACTTCTTGGGATACCCAGAAGAGGATGCACTTGCAAATGTGCTCGGTGTACAGGGGTCCCGGTCTCAAGTCACCCACGACAGCCACGGGCCTCAGCTTTGCTGGGGACTCAGGGTAGCCTCGTGGAAGTCTGAGAATCCACCTCTGGTGATGCGATGACTTCGGCGTC
Source organism: Calotriton arnoldi (assembly GCA_963921515.1). Taxonomy (NCBI): domain Eukaryota; kingdom Metazoa; phylum Chordata; class Amphibia; order Caudata; family Salamandridae; genus Calotriton; species Calotriton arnoldi. Next base: position 211,457 of record CAWUFW010011448.1, read on the forward strand.
CGACGGGAGCTTCAGAAATGCGAACCGGACAGATGCTTCTTTGATGCCTGCCAAGCAGGGGAGTCACTCCTTGACCCCAAGGGAGATTCTTCAGTCCTCTAATCTTGTCGTAGAGCGTCGAAGGTCCAGGATTCAGTTTCAGAGTTTCGTCCAGGTATAATCTAAAGTCCTAAGGACTGGGTTCCTACCTTTATTCTAAAAATAGGGGTTGGACTACTCTGTGGCCCCACCTATGGGTGGGTCAGGGCAGAGGGGTGGCTACACCCCTTTCCCTTTGTCCAGTTCGCGCCAAAGCAGGGGCTGCAAGCCCCTGATCCGGTTTGAACTGGGGTATGCACAGGGACACCAAATGTGCCCCCAGTGCAGGACTTCAAAGCACCCGAAAGTGCTCCCGCCCAGCCCCAATACACATTATCCTGTCTGGGGAGGTGGTCACACCTCCCTGGGACAGGAAACCTATTGTCCAGGCCTCCCCTGCCGGAGTTTCGTCCAGCAGCAGGAGGCCAGACTCGTGTCTGTGGCAGCAGCATCCATTTTGTGATGCCAGGGCTCTGGAAAGAAGTTACCGGACTCGTCAGAGTTAACATGTCTTTCCCTCTAGAAGGGTGGAATGCTACCCCCGCTGCCAGGATTGGCGGGGGGTAGTATTCCAAGATGTTTGACACCAAACACGACATGTTTAGGTGCAGCCATTCCAAAGTTAGCATTTTACCGTGAGGATATAATGCGCTTAAGAGTATATGGTCAGGCTGCACTACAAACAGCATCAGAGATGGTCTCCGAACGCTGTAGAGGGGCCCTGCTCATGCAGGGCACCCTCTCACATAGGAACCATGCACTCTGCCTTTAGGATTGATAAGGCCTGCCTTAGGAGTGACTTATAGGTTTATATGTGTGTATGTATTTCGTGATATAGGTAACCTATATCACAGTAAGGGGTGCATGCACCACCTTACCCAGGCTGCAGTAGCAGACCTGTGGTGTCAGTTTGGATGGCCTTCCAGGGGTGGCATAATACATGCTGCAGCCCCTGGCAGGCCTCTGAGGTACCTATGCCCTTGGTACATAGTATACCATATACTAGGGACTTATAAGGGCACTCCAGATCCCAATCAGTGATGTGCCTAAGGCACATGGAAACCATTTTACAGAGAAAGCAGATAGACTGGGGCCCTGAATAGCAGGATCCCAGTCCAACTAAGTCATAAACCAGCAAAACACCATAAAAAAAGTGGGGGCAACCATATAGTCAGATTCCACCTTCCTACAGAGCAGCTCTATACCAACATACCACAAAGAGCTACACTCACTGTTATAGAAACAGCACTGAAACAGGTCGATTGGTCGTCACCCACGCCAGTCACCCTTATCATGCAATGCGCGACTCTAGCATTGACGGAAAACTTCTTCAAATTCAAGAACCAACTTTTCCATCAGTCTCAAGGTACTTCCATGGGGAGTACCTTTGCTTCAAGTGTAGCCTACCTCTACATGGCGGCCTTCGAAGAGGAGGTTATTTACCATCAGAGTAACCCCTACTTGAACAACTTGAGACTGTGGAAAAGATATATCAATGATATTCTTGTTTTCTGGAAGGGTGACCTAAATACATGCAAAGAATTTTGCAACTGGGTCAACACGAAGAATGAATACCTCAAGTTCACTAAGACCATTTCAGCAACTTGTATACCATTCCTTGACCTTAAGATCAGCATTCATGATGGACACTTGCAGACTTCCCTGTACAAAAAACCTATGGACAGGAATAGTCTGTTGTCATACCACAGCCACCACCCACGAGCGTTGAGGGACAACTTGCCCTTTGGGCAATTTCTCCATATTTGGAGAAATTGTAGCACCATCAATGACTACAAAACTGAGGCGGAGTCACTAGCTGAGAACCTGGTCAAGAGACATTACCCCACTCATCATGTTGAAAAATCATTAAAAAGAGCAAGGAATAACAACAGGGACGCCTTGCTAGAAGTAAAACAAAAGGAACCCAGTGATATTTTGACATGTGTGACTTCGTTTACACCAGGATCTAACCGACTTAAGAAAGTCATCAATAAACACTGGGGGATCCTCAACACAGGGTCCCTTGAGATCCCCAAACCCAGATTTGCATTCAAACACACGAGTAATCTGAAAGATATGCTCGTGCACACAAGACCCAAACCAGCAAGCATAAGTGTGCAAAGAACCCTATGGAACCTTCCCCCGGTAAGGGCCACTATCCCTGTGGCTCCTGTGCGGCTTGCCCGCAAACCAAATCAACAAAGGAGATTGCACTAACAGATTCCTTCACCTGGAGGATACGCACTCACACAAATTGCAATACATCCCAATGTGTATATCTGCTGGTGTGCCCCTGTGACAAAATATATGTGGGTATGACCATGAGGGCGGTCAAGAATAGGATCTCGGAACACAAAAGTAATATCCGCTGTCAGAAAACCACCACCAAACTATATACCCATTTTAAGGAACGCAACCACCTCCCTGAGAGTTTGCGATGGTTGATTCTGGAGGCACACCCATGCATCACGCAATCAGCACTATTTAGGATTGAGCAATGATGGGTACATCGCCTAGGCTTAGACCACCATGGACTAAATGATGAAATACCATGGGGTTCTCTGTCTTAGAACTATTGATGATGATGAACTCTCACCATCTAGGCCTAGGTCCTTTGACCACTCCTTGCATTTTTTACAACACTTCAAGGGGGGTTCAGATTCATACATACTCCGATGCATCTTTCTACCCGACCCATGACTTCACTGACCTGACAGTGCATCTTTGAATCATTAGCTGTATATGACCTCTACTGGCATTGGTTTCGACATTATAGGGGGGTTTCAGGGTCTTATACACTCTAATGTGTCCCCCTGTTTAGCAGATGATACTAACTTACACTCATTGACCCGGGAGTGTACTCTTGAATCGTTAACTTCACAATGACACCATACCGACCATTCATTCGATTATACTCGTGGTACAATTGCCCACGTAACAAATTGACTCATGATGAGATTTCAAATTTCACATTTCTTATCGAGTCCTGATACCTATGTTCATCCCTACTAGACCTTACCATGGTTCACTGACCACTATTATGGTCACTTAAATGAATACAGCCTCTTAAAACAATACGATTGCCCTGTGGGTTTCACTACTGGCAATGTACTACTATCCACTCCAAGATGGCCAACATGCTTTTCCCACTCTCACCAGCATACATCGACAGGTCACATGATACGCCCTACCCACAGCTGGTTCCGATCAGCTTCCCACCACCCTCGTAAGGCGAACGGTTTGATGTTTATAAGAGGCATTGTTTGGCCGCCCAGCACCATCCCGGCTTCAGCACGAAGGGGTAGGTGAGCTGCGCGGCTTCCAACAGAAGCGGGTGAGTATTTCCAAGCTTCAGAGAGACACCCAGCACTCTGCGGTGACGAGGCTAAGGTAAGAAGGCTACATTGACGGCTGTGGGGTCTGGGGCCTTAAGTGACTGAGTCCACCCCTTGGGTCCCACTTTAGTGGCCCTTTACTCTTTTTTACCCAGACCTGTGGTGGGTGGAGGTGCGGGCCGGTGTCACACATGGAACCAGTGGCGGGACCTCCTTGAGTTTTTGGGACTGGTAGGTGGGGCCGCGGACCCGCGCCCCTCCTTTCGCCTCGGCACAGGGTTTAGGAGGGAGTTTAGGGGCATGCTCTGAAACTGCCCCCAGCACACTACCCTATCTCACTCCTAACCGAACGCGGTCCCAGAGAGGTGGGACTGCTTTTCTGTGAGCAGACAATACAGGACCTGTTTCACAAGGTTTTAACATTTCTCGCATATGCCTTTTTCCAATGTTAAATAGACATCCTAATATAGATGTCATAATTTGTGGTGAAGTAGATGGGGTGCAATCTTCACCAATTATAGGTGAGTCTTAGAGTCTAAGTTCACCACCCCTCACAATGGCACTATTGGTAGCATATTCTTGATGTCATTTATTAAGTCACAACAATATTTTATCTCTGCTGCCATCTTTGTCTCCTTTTGTGTGTTGCTACTTGTTTTTACCCCTCGACCGTCTACACAGTGTAATGAACAAATTGTAAGGGGTCATTAACCCCACATTAATTGACACACGGTCAGCACCTTTTGGGCATTATCAAAAATAACTATGTGTTATCTCACGTTCTTCCATGCAGGTTTGCCCCAGTGCCTGCGGGTAATACCCCGCACTTCCTTGTGGTGGCAGGTAAACCTTTACTAGACCACCTTATTGTATTAATCTTTATTTAGTGGCACATATTACACCCCACTTGTTGTAGATAGTCATATTTCACGGTCCTGAAGAAACGCCGCCTGATCCTTAGGACTGATAGGCGTGAAACATGTCGACCATCCAGGAGTAGAGCGCCTCTTGACTCTTGATAGCTTGATAGTCGCCTCTCCTTACTATTTTTAATCAGGCAGGGATCCTCCCAGATTAAAATTGCTCTAAGGATTCCCTACTTGTTTTAATTTCACTATTCAACACATCTACACATACACTAGGCCCCTCACACCCACGGCACCCATACGGCAGGAACAAAAGATCTCCGGCAAAGAGCCCCTTTTATGGGTGCCCGTCGGGTATTGCAGCGCCGACCCGACGAGGAGCAGGCCCATACGATGAAGCATGACACCTAGCTTGCTGGGTGTGTGAGGGCCCTAGTTCCGAAAGGAGGATTTCCCCCTCTCTTGGGTGCCTGGGGCACTACCTGCATGCCGACCTGCACTCAGTAGGTCTTACATGTACACGTTTAGGAACTGGATACCTCTTTTTGTTCAATTCTTTATAGCTGCCCTTTGCTTTTGCATAATTTTTCTTGTGTGTCCGATTAAGCCTTCCGTTTTTCTTGTCTTTCTTTGTTATCTGGTTTTCTAGTGAGGCATTCTGGTGCTCATCTTGAGCAGAGTTCATAGGCTCATTATTGAGTTCACTTGCTGGTTCTCTACGATTTTCTGGTACAGGACTTATATCAGTGGTGTTTTCTGAGATATAAGTCACTATCTCATCCATCAGATCCATAGCAGCATGGTGTTGCTCTATGTTTTGGGTGTACTTCTCGACTTCTGTGATTCTATCTTCCAGCTCAACAAAGTTCTTGATTTTTTGCGCACGTTTGCGATTGATAAAGTCTCTGCGCTTTTCTGTTGTTACTTCCACTGTAACCTCTGGTTCATCGCAAGAGTCATTCTCGGAAACACTTGATGCTTGCAGTACATCTTTTGCCGATTTTTTACTCTTATCTCTTCTATCTCATCTTTTTTCTGCAATTTGTTTTCTGTTTTTATTGTCAAAATGTGGAACCATCAGCGCATTAATATTTCTCTTGTTCTCATACACTTTTTCCAATTCTGCTAATAGCAGTATTTCTTCCTGTGACCATAATTTTGATGGTTTGCTGCTTGCTAGAGCTGTTAGTCTAGCCTCATTTTGCGCTCTTGGATGCGCATGCCGAGCATGTTGTGAAACTCCAATTTTTGTTCCGAATCTGAGGTCACAGAAGTTGCACAGGAATGGCAGCACTCCTTTTTGAGGTCTTCCTTTACATTTGGCATAATGGCATGCAATATTGTGGTATTCGGCTTCTTTGTCACATTTTGAACAGTAAGTTTTGAGATAGAAGCCTTTATGCTTGTTGGAGACATGTTTTCTCAATTCTTTAAAAGTTCCCAATATGTCTCCACACAAATCACATTTATACTTTTCATTTGGGTATTTCCAATATGTGACTTTTTTCGTGTAGTCACGTTTCTTTGTTATTAGTTCTTTGCTGACCTCGTACACATCAGGTAGATTTTCAAAGTTGGTTGTAACAATGTCATTCTTGGCTGAGGAGGCCACAAACTCGATAGTTTCGCTGAGGTCTACTGTTGTGTCTTCTTCTGCTACGGAGGGTGAACTAGGGCCTATATTGCGATCTGAATCGTTGTTGCTTGTTGCATTGTTTGAAGCGGGTGCTGGTTTGTCAAATTCGGTGAGGAGGTTAATGATTTC